>JAWPHD010002520.1:90000-253105 GCA_037043455.1 Cyrtodaria siliqua | reverse complement strand
CCAGGTGGTAGCTTTCTACCAGTCATGTATTCTGTAAAGTCGGCATCAGACTCCGACACACTTGAGTCTTCTTCCAGCTTAACCTTTTCATCTCCTGAAAAAATGGTTTAATTAATTTTATTGAAGAAAAAAAACTGATGGAAGAACAAGTCATGAACTTTTCTGAGCAAATTAAATAGTCATTGGTAGGCCTACCATGAAAATGTATCAATGGGGCACAGATACCATGCTATAGCACTGTCAGTTAGTGCCATGAAACATACTGCTGTCAAAAAGATCTATGTAAAAATATGTGAAGTTTCAAAGCTGAGTCTGGGAAATGGACCATCTTAATCACTTAATCAGTTAACAAATACTAGCAGGCTAATTATAGAAATATCATTTCATACCTTGAATAAAGAAAAAGATATAAAAATGTTTTAAGTGCACAATATTATATTCTTATTTCTTATCCTTGCAAAGCTCCCTTTAATCAAAGTTATAACAGGTGCCCGTCACGTGACTACGTCACGCAGCGACCGCGGACAAAGTATAAAATTATGTCCGCCATGTTGTAAGAATTCCAGTAACAATAGTTTTGAAACAAGTAAATTCGAACCCAAATTACGAAATAAATACAAGATACAGAATGTCACTCAATATGCCAAATTGAGGCATATATACTTATACAAAACATACAAATGTTAAAATATCCATTGATACAGCAATAACGACACAATTTATCCGCATCTCGACACGTCTGTCGAGAAAATGGCGCCTGTCCGCCATTCTTAAAAATCCGCCATTTTACAAGAATATGGCGGCGCCCATGAGTTTCATGATGGCGGCCACAGAATCAAAACAAACACCAAAACAAGCTGCAAACATAAACAAACAACATCAAATCGTATTTTTTTAAAGTGAAGATTGGCAAATGTATCAAAATGTTGATGATTCGCCAGCTGTCTGACGTCACACATTCTTCATGACCTTTGAATCAGAAGTTGAACACCAGCCGTCAAAATCCTGCTATTTTCTCTTTATTTTTAACACCATATGCATATTTAACCTGTCAGTAACAATGAATATGAGGCATACTTATGATAAAACACATGTAACTTACCGGTTGCCCACATTGTCACGGAAAATTCCCCTTCCAAAGTTTTGATTTGAACTTGTTTCTGTTCCCATTTTTTATTTGACGTTGGCATGTCCAAACTCAATTCATTTAGTCCTGCACTAGATATGAACTTTGATCGTCCTCCTTTCTTTTTTCCACCTTTTCCTTTTCTCGAAGTTGTCACATCTTCGGTCACAAGTTCGATATCGGGGGCCGGGACTGTGATCCCGTCCCCACACACGAGGTCCCCAACAACTTCTTCGCGTGTTTGAAGCACAATTTCTTCATGACCGGACTCTGGAAGCGGTTGAAGAGCAATCATAGGTTGTACTTCAATTGTGTTATCTGAAGTCTCCACCGTTTCTATTGGAAGCTCCACAGTATCAGTTTCAATTTCGACCTCCTGAATTTCTACTTCCGAACCGATGATCGACGCCATCTTTGTGTATCTGTCAATGGCGGACAACTTTGCTGGGGGTAAGAATACAGATCACGTGACTTTATGCAAAAACTTCTATGTGTGACGTCAGATCGTCTGACTTTGGACACATGGATCATTCGTACGCGTAAAAGGAAAGGAGGTTGTTGTATTAATTTGCGATCTCGTGATTATTACATTTTAAAATGGGAGGAACAGTTTCTCGAACGGATTTTGAATGGTCTTACACACAAGAACCACATGCAACTCGCCGGAAAGAAATGTTAAGTAAGTGCAATGTTTAATTTTATTTTGCTGCGATCAGCTGTCTTCCTTATCCTGTCTACACAGCTACAGTGAGTGCATCATTGTTATGGTATGTAGATTGTATTGTAACTGTTCTCACAAATACTACGAATGCGCGTTGCGTTAAAAACATACATATGTTCTATATAGAAATGTTATTTAATAGAAATCGAAGAATGTCGAGGCTCTGCCGAGTACTCTTCGTTTTAGTGCCGAGCCTAATAAACTTGATAGTAAAAGGCATTGACATATTATTCTATTTATCATGTAGATTATCCACATTTTCTGTATGAATTACTACTATTACCTATGTCTCAGAATGTTACGCTTTTCGAGGACGCCGTCATGTTATTGTTTTTTGTTTGTTTTATGACGTCAGGCAACGTTACGTGCATGACGTCAGATAACGTTACGTACAATAAATGCCGAGGCATTCCGCATTGATTTGCTTTATTGGTCAGTGCCTAATTAAAGCAACATTTATAAGGTCACCCCTTTATTAGGCAGAAAAGTGCATATCTGCATGGTAAATACGTTTATTCCATATATACATGTAACTAAAGGGTCGGCAGCTGGGCGTGGTGGGTGGGTGGGTGGCAGACGAGCCCTTCCCGCGACGCCGAGCGTACGCTGCTGTACTTAGCAGGGAGTACTCTGCAACATCTATTTATTTAACATCATATAACTTATAAGGCCTCGATACCATTTCCTACTTTATGTCTTCCTATATAGGCGTATCTGGCATGAATTTAGTCGTGAATTAAGTCGTTAATAGATCTACTAGCTTATATAATTTCCTTTGTTCATAAATATTTGCTCTTTATTTTGATCTTCTGACTCTTTTGAATTTCGAGGTGCTTATTGAGATTTTTTTGTTAAAACACTGCCGACTGGTACCAAATCCAGAACACTGCGGATTCAGGTAGATGTTTTTTGTTTCAGCATAGATGAGCTGTCGGGTTACTCGTGTTTCTGTGCAGCTTAACGTTCAATATTGTTGCATATTCATTCCGAAATAATGAAAAAGAGAATAAATCGTGTTCGGATGCTGGATCTGAAAGGGCATTTGGTACACTTTTATTAATTTCTTCCTTTTCTAAAATCCTGTTTTTTCCTTAATACCCCATTGTTCAAATACTTTTTTTTACTGCGACAGATACATTGTAGATCATATATAGGCCACGGAGTGCGTGGAAATGTAGAACAGAATTACGCCACGTACGTTATCATATATATGGTTATATATTATCATATATATGGTTATATATACTGCTCGCTATACTCCGATGATTGTCTGTCGTACGATATTCAATACAGGAAAACGGCACACTTTTTGAGCCGTTATACAAGACATCATACAAGGGGGCGTGGCTAGCGATAAAACTGTTTTGTACCACAATATCATAAATACACACTATGCATCGTGTAATACCCGAGGATATACACAGCATCTGTTAATGATTGTGGTACAAATACAATAGAGCATGAGTCTTGCACGTGTACGGACGATAATGCACTCGCTAACGCTCGTGCATTATCTCCCCGTACACGTGCAAAACTCATGCTCTATTCTATACATAGACAACTTAGTGTTACAGGCATATACTCCATATATTTCATGATAATGCTCGTAACACCTCGTTGGATATTCTATAACTAATACTTTGCAGCAATGAGATTAAATAGCTCAATAGCTTTAGTTTTACATATATATGGTGCAAAGTGTAATCATAAGAGTTTTAATCTCATTGCTATGCTCCAGTTAGCTTCAGTGTATTAATAGGTTTAATATAAAATTATACTGAAAGGAAAAAGAAACGCGACACGGGGATTTCCGCTATGTACAGTATATTATTATTATTGTGTATTGTATATACTGCACACTTAATTCCATATATATATTCCAAGGAATTCCAAAGATGTTTTGTAAAAAAAAAAGTTGTAGTTAGTTAGAGAGGACACAACTGTGATGTTGTAGACCTTTTAATCACAGTACACGTTGTAACAAGAAATTCGTAAATGTGGAAGTTCCTCTTTGAAAAATTGAGCCAGTTTAGTACTGTATTTAACGTAAAGAGTTTGAAAAAAATTGCATCCTAAGTTTGCACCAAACGCGTACTCTGTCAATAATGAAACTGCAGGAATACTATTTGCTGAGTTACGTGTTGTTTAGTCTTTTTTCCGAAAGGAAAGATCTTACGTAGCCATGTACCATTCAATTAACAGCAGCATATTGTACATATAGCGGAAATTCCCGTGTCGCGTTTCTTTTTCCTGTCAGTTTTTCAGAAGCTTACAAAATACAATATTATCACCAACACATATTAAAGGCAAGATTACTTATACCTATAGAATTAATATTTTTCTTTTTTAATATATTAATTTTAGTTAATTCCCTAGTAGATGTGTGTCAAAGTTTTGGAGTAAGATTTTGTTAATACGGTGTAAACTACAGACACCAGCATGCCCGATAAATTTTCTATTCAGAGGTCTGGTGATTCGAAGCTGATTCAGTTGACACATTATTTCGGTAACTTGATAATTATCAGATATACTGAAAGAAATAAGTTAGCATATAAATAACATGGTAACTCCCATAGAGCAGATTCAAGACTATGTGCTTCAGCCGCCATTGACAATATAATTAACATAACAAGTATATGCAGAACATTATTTTTAAAGGGAGTACATCAGGATTTTCATGGGGGTCTAGGTGTCCGACTAAAAATTGACAAATATTAATATTTTCTATACTGAATGTCCTAAACATAATGAATGAACCTAAAAATGAGCCCTTATTTGCAAAGAAATTCATTCTGCACAGTAATACGTGCTATCCTAGGTGACGCACCAGGGTTAATTTCAGCATTTTACGTCCGATTCCGTCATAGCTATATGCTGTTTTCAAAGTTTAGATAGTAACACAATGGTTCTAACATCATATTTTGATTGACATAAGTGTTTTATCATGAACTGGAACAATTTTATGATTTAAGATGTTTCATGAAAAATCCTGATGTACCCCCTTTAAACGATATCTGCGAAAAAATTAGCAACATATTTTAATTTACCGGCTCTACAGAAATTATAATTTCTTTCTTATTTCAATATAAAGGGAGATAATTTTTAAAAATTTAAAACTTTGGTTCGTAATACTAATACTAAGGTCTGTGTATCTGTAGATCTGAAACACAGATACTGCACGTGTATAGTCTGTTTCCGGTTAGAAGAGAAGGAGTTGGATAGTATTTAACATTTCACCCATTGTTTTGTGTTGGTGGGGAGGGGAGGAGAGGAGAGGGGCGGGGGTGTAATTGAGAGCCATTTAGGTCATCGTGTATATATGTACGAGATGAGCTATATACTGGATACATTTACAGTGACCTAAACGTTATAACATTCAGTGTTATTGAAGGTCGCATCCAAAAACTAAATGCATAAGAGTACGCACGTATCTAACATTCTCGCTTGTCAGTTTCACGAGGGTGCCCTTTGTACGACAGGGGGCATTTGTAACTCTGAGATGTGAGAGTATTATCTTATAAGGCATTAGTTAAGAGTTTCAACATGCTTTTTGAAATTAATTTGGAAGTCACATAGTAAGTTCATAGTGTACATACATATTTTGAACGAATAGTGGTGCCTTGTACGTTGCTTGCGACTGTGGCTTTAAAGTAGAATGCCGCTTAATAAGGCAGATGCTAGGGACGTGAGAGGTGTTGCACTTTATATTACCTCCCTCGGACAGACTCAATGAAACTGAGTCTAATACTTTTCTCTCTGTGTTTGTTGCTTCCAACGGATCCCCTTTTCAGTATTTTTTATTGACATTCACACTAGCGTTTGTTTAGTGAGTCTACTACGTGTCTCTATTGTTTGTGTTTGCTTCTAAGGGATCCCCTTTTCAGTATTTATTAACATATGCGATGGGCGGGGGCATAGCGTATCGACACCAGATCATCTGATCATCGGGCAGTTGATCGTCAGTTTGTTTTTGTTTGTACGGTGTTTTACGTCATTTTCAACACATGTCAGGTTATATATGACGGTCGATTTTTTTTCTGTGTTGGACTTTTCCTGGGTAGAACCAGTACTTTACATCTCCCATCATCCGTAAGAATCGACACTTCTTCATAAGTCGAGCTCCCAGTGGGATTCGAACCCGCAGCGGTGAGAGGCGAGGTTTACAACGCAACCTCATTAACCATTAGGGCCACGGAGACGCTACGGTTGATCGTCAGTGTCTACTCTTATGTGCATTTGGGCAGCCTATTAAAATAGCGGGGAAGTTATCTGCCTGACCGATCACACGGAATGTGGAAGATTGTCTTAGAAACTCATTAATCGAAGGAATTCATACGATCTCCAATCACTGTCGGACACTAGTATTACTATACGTATAAACCATATGCGGTTGGGCAGGGGCATAGCATACGTACCGACACCCGATCATCCGACGGGCGATCGTCACAGTGAATCGTGATACGCGAATTATTTGCATATTTTGTATTGTTAAATCGACATTCTGAGGTCACAAAGTATAACGGGGAAGTTATTTGCTGGACCTGAAATGTGTATTGAGTTTATAAGTTGTATGTTTGGCATATGCTAGTTTGCAGTGTAATGCATTATACGGAGAGACGTCACAATTACGGACATAACGATTTGTATCAGTCATACCATGTGGTGGGGCCTCTGGGGATTGGGGCATAACATACGAAACATCCGATCATCCGATCTGACATCGGGCGGCTGATCACCACACTGGTTCGTGATTGTGATGACTGAAACACAGTGTATCTTAAACACGATCCATGTTTACTTGTGAATTGGCAGCCTGTGGCTAAATAGCAGGGACGTTATTTGCTTGACCCTGTATCTAAGTATAAGTAAAGATAAGCAAGGTACTTTATCACATATCTGTCTGGATTATCTGCATTATTTAAATTTATCATTTTGATACAAACAATGAACTAAAGAGATATAAAATCTGAACGATTGTTGAAATGATTAATGGAACTTTTAGTCTATGTAATTAAATAGTATCAGATCGGCAAGTAGACATCACTTCCGTGTTAATTCAAGTGACAGGAAACCTGGGACTAAAATGACATCATATCTACAGAGCCTGATAATACACACCGTTCAACCCGTATCTTTTATCTTGATATCCGAGCCGATAAAAACGGCAGACATCAATACTGGTTATACACACGCCCCGTTTGTCCGTCCGTCCGTTACCGCATCACCTCCTAAACCGTTGAATTGAATTCAACCAAACTAAGGGTGTGACGTCACTATATGATGACGGCGTGCAAGAGCAACATTATTTTTAGCTCCGAGCCCAGGGGACCTCGGGGTGGGGTGGGGGTGGGGGGGGGGGGGGGGGCTTTGTGGTTTGGGGGGGGGGGGGTCAAACTACACGTGGAGCGCTGTGGTCTAGTGGTAGAGCGTTGGACCCATGATCCAAAAGTCGTGGGTTCGATTCCCGTCATTGACATATGCGTTGTGTCCCTGAGCAAGACACTTTATCTGCATTGCTTAGTACTGGTTCTACCCAGGAAGACATCGAGAGTGATTCAAATAAGTTCATAGAGCTTTCGTTACAATCGATGTAAAATAAATAAGTTTAAACTAAATACACTAAAGATTCACACTGTCATTTTTGCACATAACCTGGTGTATGTAATCGTCTATGAAAGATAAACAACATATCAAACGATTTTATTATTTGGGGGTGGGGGGGGGGGATTTGTTTTTTGTAATTATGTCTCAAATTAAACATTATGATGATGGCTCCTCACCCAGGGGTCCTCAGGGGGGTCAAAAGGTCAAATACACTAAAAAAAAAATCCATTAGACTCTCATTTTTCCATATTTTTGCACACAACATGGTGTATGTAGTTTGCCTATGAACATGATGAAAGATTAAACACCATATCAAACGATTTTATTATTTCGAACTCGAACGGGGGTTTTGGGGCATTTTTTTGTAATTATGTCTCAAATGAAACATCATCATGATGATGGTGATGGGGGAAGGGTAACATGGGGTCAATTATTTTTATACCTACGTTTTTGAAAAAAAAGCAGGGTATATTAAAATCGCCTCCGTTTGTCCGTCTGTCCATCCGTTACCGTATCTCCTCCGGAATTCAACCAAACTTCAGCATATGATGACGGCTTGCAACAGCAACATTATTTTTGGCTCCGCACCCAGTGGCCCTGCGGGGGTGGAGGTGTGGTCAAAAGGTCAGTTCACTAAAAATTCAATTACACTGTCATTTTTCCATATTTGTACACATAACTCGATGTATGTCGTCTATGAAAGATAAACAACACATCAGTGTATTAGCCAGCCAACCGTGCAGCCGTCTTTTGCACGGCCATTTTTGAAAAATCGCGGCCACTATTTGCATGAGTTTGTGGGGTAAAAATATAAAACAAAACAAAAATCAACACTTCTAAACTCTTACTATCTCAATATTGTTATGTTTTGTATACATTTATAGAAGAAACATTATCTAAAATGCACCTTTTTCACCTTTATCAGTGAAAATAAATTACCCCAGAGACACCCACTTGTCGTGAATTGACGCATAACGTGTGTTAGCAAATTATTTTGCACACCCTGTTTGCATATTTGCACACCCAGTTCTTGAATTTCTGCCTAATACACTGCAACACATGGAACGATTTTATTATTTCGAACTCGGACGTCTGCCCAGGGTGGGTGGGGTGGTGTGGGAGGAGGGATCTGGGGGATTTTTTTTGTAATTATGGCAAAAATGAAACATTATGATGATGGCTCCACACCCAGGGGCCCTCAGGGGGTCAAAAGGTAAATTAAACAATTCAAATACACTGTATTGTTTACATATTTTTGCACAAAACTTGGTGGTGTATGTAATTGTCTATGAAAGATAAACAACATATCAAACGATTTTATTATTTCGAACTCGGACGAGACACTTTCCCTTAGCCTCGTCTGTCGGATTGGGACGTAAACCGGGCACGTTAAAGAACCATAGGAATCTATTCGATAATAAGAGTAGGGCAGGTTCCCGGATTCCTATGTATCCTTCCCCTCTCTAAATAAGGTTCTAAATAACCTATACTGTGTTGATGAGCCGTTAAACAACATTCAATTCTAACTCGGACGTCCATTTTTTTTAAATTATGTCTCAAATGAAACATTATGATGATGGGATTACACTGCATACATTTGTGTCCTCCTACTTCATCGGTGGGGGCCTGGGAAAAGGGGCATCGAATACACTAATAATTCAATTACAGTGTTATTTTTTCATACTTTTGCATATTAGTTCGTATAAGAGTCATCTGTGAAAGAGATACACAGCATGTCAAATGATTTATTATTTAAAACTAAGTCGTCTTCCCTGGGGGCTGGGGTTGGAGGATGTGGGTGGTGGGGGGAGGGTGTCAGGGGGTCAATTTTTTTAAAAATTATATCGCAAACGAACATTTTGATGAAGGGATTACAGTGTATAATAATATGTTGTTCTCCTATATGTGTGTTTGTGGTGGTGGGCGGGGTGGCCTGGGTGAAGAAAACGTGGGTATTTGCGATGGCGCGCTGTCGAATTCGGTCTATAGTTAGATTATTTTTTCAAGTGTTTTTCAAAAACACAAGTGAGATAAAAAAAAACAAAGTTACAATTTGTACATGTGTTATTGTGTATGGATGTTTATACATTCTACAGTGATAATCCCGGCCAATTCCGTCAACCAATAAGGCAGGTATTCGAACTTGAACTTCAAAGTTTTACGAAAATTACGCAAAATGTTTGCATTTCATTTGATGCTATTACAATTAATGAGCATTTAATTCAGTAACTGTATCGCTATTTTGTGAAAGGGCAAACATTGAACGACATTTAGGTAAACTTTGGTGTAAGTGCTCTCTTGGAGAAGTTATCCGCTTTGAAAGGTGTCGTGTACTAGAAAACATGCTGCCTAACAGTACTAGAAAAGATGCTGCCTAACAGTACTAGAAAACATGATGCCTAACAGTACTAGAAAACATGATGCCTAACAGAGCAGATTTTACTGAGAGCACGGATGACAGAGAAACGAAATTGAGTGTTGCCCAAGTTGACAAGAGTTTAATCTTTGGAAAATAGCTATATCTTGGTGGGTGGGGGAGGGTAGGGTAGACATCTGATTCTCTAAATTGGAACTGAATTGGGGTTTTAAGGCGCACCAACACATGAAACGTTATTTGGTGCCTAACAGGAATGAACATGCCAGGCTCATCCTCCATGTACATCGAGTCGAGATAAAATATGGCGAACGGGCCTAGAACCTTATCACCCTGCATGAACTGCAAAGTTGCTGCAACTTCTATTGTAGACACTCCATTTACGCTGGAGCCACGTTATTTGTTTTCTACCACTGCTCTAGTGATATGAGCGAGATGGCACCTGAAACAATGCAGGGGTCATGATGAAGACCTTTAATGAGCATGAACAAAAAAAGTATAAAATGAACATGAGTTTGTGTGTGTGAGGGGTGGGGGGGGGTGGTTCTACCCCTCTGCCTTCCCCTCCAACGGGATCTGCAGTGGCCCTATTCTTTGCCCCGTAACCAATCGGGGCCTCCGGAACCACGCGGGGTTACATCTGATTCTCTATACATATATATCATTACCTGTGAAACACTATTCTTATAATAATACGATTAAGAATCCAATTGTCTTAAACTCTGCTTTCCTAATTTTCAACTTTGTATAAAGAAGTTCGTACTTTTATGAAAATTAGCATATGTGTTTTTCCCCTTCATTTTATGATGGTAGTTAAAACGCTTGGCGTGCAGTATTTTGCTCAAAGCAGTATCTTTTATTATTTTGAAACAGAATATCAGCATCTGACCAACTTGTTCGACTATATTACATCGATGTATATATACTCGGTAAAAAAAGTTTTGGACCAGGGTATATAAAGTCATATAAAAATAAAACTAGTGGACAGAATTTAAGTATCTTTTTTTAGTAACCAAGGTCTACCCTACCCGGTTAATTTGGTACCAGAAACATTAAATTCAAAATAAGATTTGATTTTAAAAAAATATCGCGAACACACAAAGGGTCTGTAAAAAATGTTGCAAAGTCCATTAAAAGTAACAGTTACGGACAAATTCGAATAACCAATAAAAAGATTATTATTTTTTCGCAAACTATCTTTGAAAACGATAGTTATTGTTGATTGTTGATCTATTGTGAATTATCAACTGAGATAATAAGGGTTATGGTCGAATGTCAAGTTTCAGCGATCATTGTACGGGTTCAAACACTGCCATGGTCCAAAACGTTTTTTACAGAGTATATATGTCGCAAGATCTGTGCAAACGTAAAGTAGGGCATGGTGCTCAGCCTTTGCCAGCTCAGGGAAACAGATAAATAACCGTTTGTAACTAGACATAAACTGTGTGTTTGTTTGAACGGTGTTTTACGTCATTTTTAACACATTTTAGGCCATGTATGACGGTCGATGTAGACCACCCCATTCTCCTGGGTAGAACCAGTACCGTTACATCCCGTCATAATCGACCGTAAGAATCGTCACTTTCTCACAAGTTGAGCTCCCAGTGGGATTCGAACCCGCAGCGGTTTTATAGAGACCTCTAGGGACTGGACCTGATTAGAAGGTTTTTTAATTTATGAATTGCTCAAGGGACTTTGAGCGATTTCAATGTCCTTTTACGAGCAATCATTATTCGTAAATTGGACACTACGAATAAAGATTGGTTTTGTGTGTATGATCATGAATATCTTCTAGATCTCAATGATACAACCGCAACAATCTCTAGCAGGGTCACCATGTTGTATGTGTATGTGTGTGTATTGACTAATAATTTACACGTTCAAAATGATATTAAGACCGGTCACCCACTGGCCCGCCATTTTTTTTAAATCTGAAAACGGGTTTCGCCGTGTCTTAATATATACCCATCAGCGTAGAGCACGCATACTCATCTGGTTATAAGCAACTTTTAAGTGGGATTTTCCGAGTATTTTTTCTGTCGCTCCTTACACACAGATACAACATGGTGACCCTGCTAGTGATTGTTGCGGTTGGAGTTCTAGAACATATTCATGATCATACACACGAACTTAACACGTTTTTGAAATTGAAACAGCGTTAATAAATAAAGAGTAAAATATTCGTCATTCATCAATGATGTAATAATTGCACTTTCGCTGACTGAAATAATTATTAGATTGTCATTATCGTTTCGTGTCTCGCCAGGGCCTATAATATGTGGATAGTTTTCATCCCAGGTCTCGCACATTAGTTTGAAAAGTTTCACGTACTTTCATCATCATACCATGTCCTTTGATGTGTACCCTTAGTATTTCATTACTATTTAATTGCTTAACTAGATTTGCATTATGACGCAGTTGGATTCTCATTTGAAAACGTTTAAACATTTCTGCTTTTAAAAGTATATGATATAATGTTTATATAATTTATATATACGTCACGTATTCTACACACTTATTCAAAGCCATATATATTTTTCACACATTTCAGCTTTAAAAACGTAGATCCTGATCAAGTGAACAGCATAAAACTATACATTTTAAAATAGCAAAACAATCGCTAATATCTTACCATGTATAAACTCATCGATTGTATACAGTATATTATATAGTTTACAAAAACGGTTTAATTCATTTACTTAAATTTAGGTTGACATCTAATCGAATAATTTGTTTCAGATATATTACATTAATAATTTAGATATTCACCTATATTAACTAGAAACTATCACTGAAGGTGATGAATACCTCCGCTTAAATTGTAAGTCAAATAAAGGCCATAATTTTGTAATAAATTAGGTAATAATGAATGGGTGTCGGCAGAGGGACATAAGGTCATCAGTTGTTATGCTTATATGCAATTTGAGTGTTTGAGGGATTGAAATGCGTAACGAGGCGCGAGGGGACAAAACGCCCCCACCCTCACACACACACCCCCTCCCCCCACACACACTTAACATTACGACAAACATAGTTTAGGACGCGCACCGTTCACCGGAAAGGAATCAACGAATACAATATTCTGAAAATGCACCAGAATACCACAATTGCCATGTTGTAAACAAAAATAATATAGGGGACGTGACACCGAACCCCCTAGTCCGCCGCTTAATATTTCACCCCACCCAAACTCAGATCCTGAATCCTCATCTGAGATGCAAATTCATCACTTCCACGTTTAAGTAACCATGGAATGAAACATGTTTAAGTAACCACAGAATGAAATATTTCAGCAGTCTGTGTATTGAAGGCGGTCGACCACACTATTGTACAGTGAATTTGACGATTTAGCATATAATGATTTGCATACAAGTCGGAAGGTTTTTACAATGCATGCTTGTGCACATTACAGGCATTTCAAGGGTTGAACACTCACTAACTGCATGCATATAAATACAGAGGTTAACCTCGATTTGCTGTTCTGTTCCATCAAGGTAAAAACAGCTTAAAGGGACACACGGCAATCTTAAAAGTATTTAGCAAGCAGAACATGTTGTTGTTGTTTCTATGGTTTAACGTCCTCCCACCCAAGAACCCGTTAGGACGTCCTAAAGGGATGGGCACAATAGAGTCTGGACTGCAAGCAAAATATTAGCAACTGGATTTATTATTATTATTATTAAATACACGTATGATTTCCACTTTAAGCCGGCTAGCATTTTTAACTATTAAAGGTAATAATGGTAATAACCTTTTGGAGTTTTCAATATATTTTCTTTTTATTCTACCGTGGGGTAAACATATTATTTGGTGCAATACTAAGCAACTCAGGGCCCTAATTTAAGCTTTTTTACTGGCATTTTGCCAATCAGTTTTTCAAAATGCCAGGACACTTTTGAAGCACTGGCAATATTTGCAAGTGCTTAACAGTCTTCTAGTTCAGAATATTGCTAGAAAGTAAAACTATTTTGGCACACAATATAGTTTATAGGCAGAAATGACCAGTCAAAATGATAACAAAAAGGGCTATTGTTTATTGTTTGCTAGAATGAGCTATAATTTGCCAGTTCACTTTTATCAGCTGGCAAAAAAACACCAGTTAATAAAAATGCTAAATTTGAGCCCTGCAAAAACAACTTGCGTTGAACTAGGACAACTCAAATACGTATTAATATTGATTTTGACAATATGCATGTTATGAAGATTGCCGCGTGTCACGTTAAAGAACCACAGGAATCTATTCGATAATAAGAGTTCCCGGATTCCTATGTATCCTTCCACACTCTCTGGGACGGTTCTAAATAACTGTGAAACAACATTCAATTCAGTTCTAGTGAAACTGATTATACGAAGCCACTAACACTGTGGATTAATACTTACATAATCCGGGTAAAATAATGTTTAACCTATTTACCTGTAACACAGACATATTTGTTATTAGGTCTGTGCCTGTATGTATTAATTCGATACATTCAGGTAAATAACATTCACGGTGAATTAAAGTTTAATCTAGATTTAAGATTATTTATTTGTTTAATGGTATGTATTAGTTCGCTATTATCAGGTTACTAAACTTCACGGTAAATTAATATTTAATCCGTTCATATAGTGTATTTTTTTTTATCGCTTAATCATATTACACCGGTGGCCGAGTGGTAAGAGGCTCTGAATGTAATCACTTGCCCCTCATCGCTGTCGGTTCGATCCCTCGGGAGCCTAGGAATATTTATGTGAGGAAGCTATCCAGCTGGCTTGCGGAACGTCGGTGATTCTACCCAGGTGACCGCCCGTGCACGAAAATTGCCCGGAGGGGCATCTGGGGTCTCCTCCACCAGTGGAAGCTGTGCGACTATAAAACCCAATTCAATTCAATTCAATTCATATTACACCAGTGATGTAATTATGCAAATGAAGGCCGAAATATCTGAATTTATCGTTCAGCTAGGTTCATCAAATTTAAAGTACCGAATTACGGAAATCGACGAAGTAGTTCCGTTGTTTGGTGTCGTACGGAGAAGACCGAGTCAACAAACGAAATCATCATACGGCAACATTATATCAGGCCTGCCAAAACTTTTTAACTCAAAATCCTGAGTTAAATTTAAAATTTAAGCTGCAATGTAGTGATACCACGCACAAGGAGTTGCTATGCTAGTTCCTTACACTTGCTATTTCAATTAGGTTGACCAATTAAAGAAGTCACAGATATATTGCTGCTATTGCACATGCTGTTATGTCGCTGAAGTAACTAATTGTGTGCTTAGGTGTTAATTGCATATTCACTCAGTGCATTATCCCCTCCACACTGTATATTCACACAGTGCATTATCCCCTACACCCTATGAATACTCCTCTGACTACGAAGCGTAACAGGAACAATTCGCGAAATAGCTGATAAACTGTGAAAATACATTATGAACATTTTGATTTGATGGAAAATCCGGAGATTGTATACACTTAAATGCGGAGATCCGGAGAGCGACTGAAAAATCCAGATTCTCAGGATTTTATCCGGAGATTTGGCAGGCCTGACAAATACAAATAAATGTTCCTTATGATTCGTTTTTGGAGTTATGTGATAAATGGAATCTCACATTCTGCCACCCATGTAAGATCCGCTATGTATCAATTCGATATCGTTTCAGGTAAATACCCAGAAATGAAGAAGCTGATGGGCCATGACCCCTTGTTGAAGTACATCGTCGTCGCCATGGTGCTGCTACAGTTCGTCATGTGCTACTTGGTGCAGGATGCTAACTGGGTGACCGTGGTCCTGTTAGCGTATTGTATCGGTGGAACTATCAACCATTCCATGTCACTAGCGATTCACGAGATTGCTCACAACCTAGCATTCGGACACTCCCGACCACTGGCCAATAGAATACTCGGATTTATAGGAAACCTTCCGATCGGTGTTCCCGTGTCTATCTCGTTCAAGAAATACCATTTAGAGCATCATCGTTACCAAGGAGACGATGGAAAGGATGTGGACATACCGAGTAGACTAGAAGGAAAGTTATTCACAAACACCGTTTCTAAACTGATCTGGGTGATCTTGCAGCCGTTCTTTTACACTATACGACCGTTTTTCATGTACCCAAAGCCGTTACAAGCATTAGAAGTAACCAACATGTTTATTCAGTTCTTATTTGACGCTCTGTTGGTCTACACACTTGGTGCTAAACCTCTCGTGTATTTAATAGCGGGCACGCTTTTAGCGACTGGATTACATCCCATGGCGGGACACTTTATCTCCGAGCACTACATGTTCGAGAAAGGGTACGAGACATACTCGTACTATGGTCCTCTCAACTATCTCACCTTCAATGTTGGCTATCACAACGAGCACCACGACTTCCCCAGTATACCTGGCTGCCGGCTACCACAGGTGAGTACTATTGCTTAGAGCGTGAAATGGACATAGGGAGTTAATTTGATACATTTGAAGAAATGAAAGAAAATCGAAAAAGCACCATGGTACATAATTGTATATGCACTGATTACCCTAAGTTATTAATAAACAAGTTACATGTCTGCAGTCTCACCTTTTCTAGAAAATTCTTACACTCGTCAGTTGTTTTTGCTTCAAATGTCAAAAGTTTCTATTTTTTTTTTAAAAAGTGCCCGAATAAACGGGAACATTTCTTCTGTTTATGCATTGATTTTTCTTAGATATATGATCGATACATGTATACATTTTACGCATTTACACTCTGGGTACATGTGCAATTAAGTTTTTATGTTTGTTTTCATTCTAGGTTCGTAAAATAGCGCCGGAGTACTACAAAGACCTCCCATGCCACACGTCATGGGTCAAGGTCATTTACGACTTTATAACCGACCCGGCCATTGGTCCATACGCCAGAGTTAGACGAATGCCTGTCGAGAACGGGGTGGCAGACAAATCGGAATAAATCTCGGGCCATTAGTTTTGCGTAGGCCATCAGCATTCAGATAATGATTTCCAGCAGACGGTGGCACAGCGCACTTACAGCTTAAATTATGGTCTATTCTAATCTCATAGAGCTCAAATGTTGACCAAAAAACTCGCTAGATATCTCCATAATAAATGACTATGTCAGGGGAGGTCTGTGGTCAACGAGAAGTGTATATATGTATATAATGGACACTATTCCTTAAAGGAATCTCGATACATGTCTAAAATATAACTTCAAAAACAACTTATAAAGTTGTACATTTCTGATAATGATTAGTTATAACTATTGATCGTGCATACCTGGATTGTTATAGTGCTCGTGTAACTACGGATTCCAAATCCCTATCTGCTGTGTCGGTGAAACGTGACTTGCGCTGCTTACTCATTTGTCATTATATATATATATATATATCTAGTAAAGATAAAAATAAAGTGCAGCAAAATTACCGCCGGTGAGGTTTAATCTCGAAAACGACTTTTAGATGGATTACAATCAGTTTTTATTGTCAAGCCTCAGAGTTTGGATTTACCGTTAAAAGTTAATGGGTTAAAAGCGATACATACGAGTAGGACTCGCATCACGCTCACGTGCACTGCTAAACAACGCCTAACGGGTTAAGCTGCATCATGTGTAAGCCGATGTGCCAAGCATAACCGCTTGGAAGCGGGAAATGTTTTTTTATATTTTAATTTTGGCAGGTAATTCGGCTCGGTTCCTTAAATGTACGTGTTTGTGAAAATACTATATGTGTATGAATATGTAAATGCGTTCAACGATTCACAATGTCTTAACTTAAATACACGTTAGACGCCCACGAAATGTTGCAACGCATACTGAGAAAGATGTACTGTTTTTATGTTTTATGTTTTTATTTATATATTCTTGTTTAAGACTTATGGTCTCAGAACGACCAACGTGATGGTACATCTTAACCTGATGTTTACCTTTTAATTAGTATTTATTCGGAGCTTTGCCGTTTGAATAAACGGTATAATCGACGTATAATTCAGTGCATTTTTTCCACAAATATTGGACTGTAACTGTATTGTCTTTCTTTGGTTTATTTTGACATGTGGCCAATTTTTGTAGTTTGAGCTTTAACAGTAATATGTTCAGTTATATGTATTTCATACTGTAACTAATCATATATGTGTTTATAGAAGAATAAATAAATTTGATGTTAAAATGTATACCAGCCCACAGGTACGAAACAGGTACGAAACGACTTGCGTCCGGAATCCACGAACGATAGTATACGGGTACGAAACGTCTTGCACCAAAAATCCACGTGCAAGGGTACACTTCTCAAAACTGCTAACTACACCGCTCACGTTTTGGGTTATATATATCGATGGGTTGAATGTTTTTCAATAAAATAAAAAGGAAATACCAATTCAATCATTTTTACATCATTTCATTTTATTTTTTTCATGGGCAATGCTAGAACTAAACCACAATAAGCAATTACAAACGACCCATGTAAACACTAAAGTCACACTTTTCATTTCTTGTTCATAAAAGTGTGACTTTAGTGTTTACATGGGTCGTTTGTAATTGCTTATTGTGGTTTAGTTCTAGCATTGCCCATGAAAAAAATAAAATGAAATGATGTAAAAATGATTGAATTGGTATTTCCTTTTTATTTTATTGAAAAACATTCAACCCATCGATATATATAACCCAAAACGTGAGCGGTGTAGTTAGCAGTTTTGAGAAGTGTATACATAATTATGTAGAATCGCAATGTAGTTTGGGGTAGGTAGAGAATGCAAAGTCTTTCAAATTACCGATATTGTATTTGTTTTGTGGTCGTTAAACTAAACTGAGCTTATGTTTAAACGGGGCGAATGGTGTAAATAGCGGTTCTATTGTTTGTGTTCATAGACGTATGTTTATGTTGTGTTATCTTGTTATCTTGTTAATATCAACGTTGTAGCAATCGCATTGCTTTTATGAACAAATATAACCTGTTTATGTATAATATTGTTTCTTTGTAAGATTATCGCTGCCTAAAAGGACACCCGGCAATGTTGACTCTTTAAGTTATTGCACATAACTTGCAAAAATAGTTAAAAGCAAATTGTATCAATTTGCATATTACTGGATAATGAGTATATTTCACCAATATTTTATTTAATAATGAAGAAAAAATAAAAACGCTTTTAAAATATGTTTTTAACCTTTTACTGCAGGGTTTATATCGTCGTATATTGCACCGATAATATATTTAAACCTATGGTAGAATAACGGAGATCACGTTTAACATCATGAGTTTTATTACCTTCTATTTAGTTATATTCTAGCATACTGAAATAATAAATCGAAGTAATACTTCTGAATGAATGAATGGTGTTTTACGGCACGTCGACACATAAATAGGTCATATTGTGCGCAAAAACCGACGAAAGATGAAGAAATTAAGCAGTAATTAAAAATTAATGTAAATATATAAAGATAAAACTATTAAAAAATAAGGGATACTATGGTAGTAATATACACAATACTTTTGATGCCTGATAAATAATTCATGATTGCCGTGTGTCCCTTTAATCCTTGCTGCGCTTTGTTATATGTAGTTTCGCTTGCATATATGTATTTGCATTGTGAACGGCGTCTCCGTGGCCGAATGGTTAACGACGTTGCTTTGTAAACGTTCGCCTCTCATCGCTGAGGGTTCGAATCCCACTGGGAGCTCGACTTGTAAGTGAGAAAGTGTCGATTCTTACGGATGGCGGGAGGTGTACTGGTTCTAGAAAAAGTGGGTGGTCTGCCTCCACCACAAAAAATCGACCGTCATATATAACCTTACATGTGTTGAAAATGACCTAAAAAACATCATACAAAAGCACTGTGAACAGCGAGCAACGCTCAAGCCTGTTACCCTGCATTTTAAGAAACACGTGTGTCAAATTAAATACAAAATCAAGGCAGATTTTGACAGGCTGGTTCATTCATGAGGGTGCGCTTTTGGGTAATTTTTCGGCTTGCACACTATGCAAACGTTGACAAATATACATTGTTGGTTGTACTTAAAATGCAGGGTAACAGGCTTGAGCGTTGCTTGAAATGTTGTAGAATTTGTGGTTGTTGTACTTGTTAATGCGGTGTTACTAATCCAAACTAAACTGAGTTGTGTGTTGTGTTGCCATACACATTTTAGCGTTTCTTGCCAAACGAAAATGAATCTGAAGTATATATACAAAGTTAACGAATTAATACGTTGTTTTGTGCCTTTCACAAGTTAAAGGGAGTACATCAGGCTTTTCAAGGGGGTCTAGGGGTCCGACTTAAAATTGACAAATAATGATATTTTCTATTTTATAGCGCCTAAACATAATGAATGATCCTAAAAATGACCCCTTAGTTACAAGGAAATTCATTCTGTACAATAATACATGCTATCCTAGGTTACGCACCAGGGTTAATTTCAGCATTTTATGCCCGATTTCGTCCTAGCTATATGGTGTATTCGAAGTTTAAACCTTAACAATATGGTTCGAACATCATATTTTGATGGATAAGTGTTTTATCATGAATTAGAACATTTTTATAATTTAAGATATTTCTAGAAAAATCCTGATGTACTCTCTTTAAGAAAACAACATTCCAAAGACTAATATAATAATTTTAATATGTAAAGGAAACTTGGCTGAAACGTGAGAATTCGGTTCATAGCTTTTTAATATACTAGCAATTAGTAAAACCATCTTATATTTCAAATTAGTTTCTAAAATGTGTTTTTGTAAGAGAAAATCGGAAAGCAGAATAGTATGCCAAGGATTTTGTTTAAAAAAAAAGTTTCCCACAGTACCTAGCAATGATGTAATTTAAAAGAAATATATGAAAACATTCTTTAGAACAGGCGATATTTTAGATTTTTTACAAACTTTTAGGCATTTTCTATGAAGTTGTACCTGTGAAATGATCATACAAGACACTATGCTATTTGACATTAATTAAACTGTTGACAAAGCAACGAATCTGTCTTGGTAGGCAGAGGGTAGAATCCCCGCAAATTCATGTTCATTTTTGTTCATGTTCATTAAAGGTCTAAACCGTCTTCATCATGATCCCTGCATTGTTTCAGGTGCCATCTCGCTCACATCAAAAGAGCAGTGCCAGAAAAACAATAAACGTGGCTCCAGCGTAAATGGAGTTTCTACGATAGAATTTGCAGCAACTCTGCAGTTCAGGGTGAGAAGGTTCTAGGCCCATTTTCCATATTTTAACTCGATGTACATGGATGATGAGCCTGGCATGTTCATGCCTGTTAGGCGCCATATAACCTTTCATGTGTTGGTGCGCCTTAAAACCCAATTCAATTCAATTCAGTTGTCAATTTGCAGTGACGTTTTCGACTTATCGAAATTTTAAACTATATGCAAAGTCGTTATCTGCCGGCCCAGTAAATAACCGATGTTAACGATTCCACATTTTCCATTTGATCCAAAACAAATACAAGTTGTATTCATTCATTATACTGGTAGCCGGTTCTTTTCAGAGCTATCGATATTTGATTCTGAAATATTTTTCTTAAATGCTTTGTTTTCTTTGTTGCACTGTCATGAAACACTGCCTTTTGTCATTAACTGCTACTTAGGCGGAACCGTGATCTTTTGTCTGTCGGCTTGTTTTATATATACATATATATAGCATGTACCTCTTCCAGCTTGTTATATATAGCATGTGAGCATATTAACTATATTTTCAACATCACATTCATAATCAAGCGCTAACAGTCCTTAAAAGCATGTTGATGCACTGCATGTTTACATGTCACATGCCAGATACTGGGTTATTATTCTGGTGGCATATCTCACACATTCGCGACATCTCGTACACTGCTTGACAGCGCGATCTCGAAGAATGACGGGATTGGCCGAATTTTCATGATTGATGGTTATCGAGCAACCAATGACAGAAAACCCTCAGACGAAATACGACAAAGGCGCCTTGCTTTGACGAGCCATAAGTTCGTCTGAAGGTTGTCTGTCCTTGGTTTGTTCGCACATGTCGCCCGATATCTGCTTTGCGAACGTGCATCTTTTAGAATTCACATTTCGAAAGATTGCCGTTGTGAATTTAATTATCTCTCGTATATATTATGCGCTTTCTGTATCACTGCACTAATGTATTCATTAAATTGTCGAGAATAAACGGCAGTATTACTTATCTACTGTGTTATTAAATTGTTAATGCGTTTTTGTTTTTTCTTGTTTTAGTATTAGTTTACGAGGACTGAAACTGTACAAAATAAAAGAGTAACGTGTTCTGAGAGCCTGTATGACATCGTGTGCAAAATCACACTCGAGGTCCCGCAGGTACGGCCTAAATCATAGCATAATCTTACAGGGGGAACATCAGAATTTTTGTGGGATTCTCCACTTTGCATAGTAAGATGTGTATCATAAATTACACAACGGAGACATTTTCCTCTGATTCCATTGAAGTTCCATCGTAAATGGAGTTTGCAGCAACTCTACAGTTCTGCAGGTTAGAAGATTGTAGGCCCATTCTCCATATTTTATCCAGATGTAAATGGAGGATGAGCCTGGCATGTTCGTCCCTGTTTGGCGCCATATAACCTTTCTTGTGTTGGTGCGCCTTAAAACCCCAATTCAATTCCATTGAAAAGCTATGGTTATTTTCAAATTTTAGCCCTGGACAAAACGGTGCTAACTCCATATTTTAATTGATATGACATGTTTATTGCGAATTGAAACATTTTTGTCTCGCCTTTTCAAAAAAATGCGAGACATAGGCGCCGCTAATGTTGGCGGGCTCGACGGCGTCAACTTATTGTATTATAACTTTTTTGTCCTATTTAATGTTTAAATTTCATATATAACCTCCTGGTCATTGTCCGTCTTAATGCCTATGACCTCCAGCCCTCCAACTGACCCTGGGTCCGAGTCAATGTCACTTAAATACATGTACTGTCACGCAAATGTTAACGCAAATATTGACCGTACATGTATTTAAGTGACCTTGACTCCGACCCAGGCTCAGTTGGAGGGCTGGAAGTTATTGACATTAAGAAGGACAACGACCAGGAGTTTAAATATGACATTTGAACATTCTACTCCCAAGGACTAGAAAGTTATAATGCAATATGTTAGCGTCAAAGTTGCGTCAAAGTTCTTATAACTTTCTTGTCCTTTGGAGTAGCGTGTTCAAATTTCATATATAACATCACAGGTTATAGTTCTTCTTATTACAGTAACTATCAGCCTCCAGCTGACCATGTGTCAAGCCAAAAAAAATGTGTTTAAGTGCGTTAAATTATTATAACTTTGTTGTCCTTTGGTTTTTGTTTTAAAATGTTCACTGCATTTTAATTGTTCATATATATAGTGGTAATAAAGATATTTACTATTTATTGAAATTATTTGAAGTAGCAAGTATTGTCAATTTGTTTTTAAATAGATCCTACTGCATTCTTGATAAAACATGACACCCGTAGATTAAAATATCATTTATGGTACTGCATTCTTGATAAAACACGACATCGGTAGATTAAAATGTCATTTTGTGAACTGATAAGTTGACGGATAATTGCAGCAATTATAAGGGTGTGAAAAGCATATAACAAATCTTTCTGTAGTTAAACTCATTTATTCTGCATGCACTCTCATATATATTGTATTGAATTGGATTTTATAATCGCACCAACAGCTAAGGTCATATGGCGACTTTCCAGCTTTCATTGGTGGAGGAAGACTCCAGGTGCCCCTCCGGGCAATATTCGTGCACGGGCGGGCACCTGGGTAGAACCACCGACGTTCCGCAAGCCAGCTGGATAGCTTCCTCACATGAAGATTCCTAGGCCCCTGAGGGATCGAACCTACAGCGGTGAGGGGCAAGTGATTTCAAGTCAGAGACGTTAACCACTCGGCTACGGACGCCCCCCAAATATATTGTAATAACAAGAGATGATGAAATAGTAAAAAACACATATTGCATAATAGTATGTTGACAAAGGAGAGCATTCATTCCTTATTCGTGTACCTATAATGTAGAAATTGAACCCTTTTAGTGTATCGCTATTGTATCGCGATACAGACCCACGATACGATACATGTATCTTCAGAGAAATTATCGCGAGGTATCGTGATCAGAGAGTATCATAGAAGCCCTATTTTAAAGATAATGAATGTCTTTAACAGTTTGAATAAGTTCGTGCAAACATGTTCACTTTGTTTTGTATTTTCAGACACCGCGAGTTTTTAAAAAAATCAAGATATACTTTAATAGTATACTTGATTTCAGTCTTATTTCAGATTTCTTAAAACAAATCGGACTATAATTCTTTGTGATATGTCATGTATGCATTTACCTGTTTACACGCCCGTTGACGGGCATTTGTTACTCTACATGTGTGTGTGTGTCGTTCGAAGGTTTATAGTCCCTCCACCAGCAAACACGACAAGCGCAATATATCTCACGTATCTTGAAGTGATGGGTACAATATAGTCTGGACTGTGATCTGCGTTGAGTGTGTAGATTGATCTGCTGCTGCTGTGTCGTCGGTTCAGTTGATTGCATGTTGGTGGTTGTCGTTTCTGCTCTGTGGTTTTCGCTGCGGCGGTGAGGTGGGGGGTCTGGACGACATCCTCTAGGTGGTTGCAACGACCTACTGTGCTGGTGTAGTCTAGGTAGCCCAGTTTGGGGCCACACCCATCGCAGTATGACTCCTGCGCCGCACATACCCTCCGGTGGCCATCTTCCGACTTCGGCTAGCTATCAGGCGGTATGTGCTGTGACAGGACGCAGGAGACATCTTCACTCTCGGTCAAATGACACTCAGGCTGCTAAACCGCAAATTAATGTAAGTTCAGCAATACCGGTTGATCAACCCAACGCCGCCGACTCAACCAAGGGTAATGGTATATAGGGCTGGCAAGGCGACCCCTATACAAACATCATGAGTGTCATCAGTGCCCACACAGCGACGTGCACGCGGTGAAGATATCAGGTGGTGTTACTCTACATATAGATAGATAGATACTTTGATTGACTTAAACTATTACAGTTTTTCATCATTACAAATATATGACAATTATAATATACACACACGTGACAGATTTTAACATTGCACATACAACAAAATAGTCATTACGTTTTTCTTTGCTTCATACATATTTAAACAAAATAATACACATTATTGTATGTCAATGATAAACGAGGATGTTCTGAAATAAGATATCTAGTTATCATTGGATGTAGAAAGCCTTAATACAAGCGCATCGGAAATAAATTTACTTAACCTAAGAATATTATATTTGTTTAATGACTGCAAAAATTCCACAAATTTAAACACTAGTTGTGTAATATTTAGGAATATATTTGTTTCTAATGTTAGTGTAAGTAGTACAGATCAAAATAAAATGATACTCGTCTTCAATATCGTTAGTGTTACAAATTTCGCACAGTCTTTCGCTTCTCTCTGTTCTCCCTCTAGAGTATCTCCCTGTTTCTATTCTTAAACAATGAACGGATAATCTTATTTTTGTTATACCATTTCTTAATTGTTTGGAGCATACTGTTTCTAGATATGTTTCAACAATTATTTTTTCACCACCTTATATAGCGTTAAAACTTTACTGCCTTCTATATCAGATCTCCATTGTTGCATGAAATTATCTACATATTGGAGGAAATAGTTTAGAACTAACACTCATATACCTAGAACACAGCTACTTTTACCATATCTTCCCTTGTTTGTTAATAGTTTAACAATATATTTTTTACATTTTTTTTTTTTAATAACAATTTCATTTTGCGTTTTTCATGTTTCATCAGTATTGCGCACACAATGACATATTTATGTGTCGACGTGCCGTAAAACACCATTCATTTATTCATTGCCTTCGTCTTAATAGGCTGACGTTTATCAGCGAATCTGTTCTATTTATGTAATGTGCTAAGAAAGCTGATTGGAAATCGGATTGTGTGCTACTTGTTGCCAAGGAAACCCGGCATTTTTCATAAACATGAACACTTTGCATGACCACTATAGAGGGTGGCCAGATTCTGGAAAACGGAAAATTGCAAAAATAAATTCCCTGCAGGGAATTGGTAAACAAATATGCAAAACATCAGGAAATTTGATTTCTGCACTATTACTGACACCAAACAAAAAATAATGTTTGAACATGTATTTTCAAGCAGACTTTTTTTTTATGAAAATGATTGCCATATTAATACTGATTTTTTTTTTATGATATTTGAATATGAAATAAAGAAAAAAAAATATGCTCAGATATGTGGAATTTGAAGGTGAAGGTACGGCTACAAGGGCTGGATGGCGAGCGTAAATTGTCTTACCTTAAGCAGGGAAACCCAATGCTGTATCAGGGAAATATCAAGGCATTTTATTTTGAGATTGCTGTGGCCACCCTGACTATATAGTCTTGTAAAATTTCCCTATTTATGAATGAGATCGTTATTCTTTTTAATTAATTAATAATCAATACTCCACAGATATCTGGCTGGTTGCCTGGGGTTTTATGTATAACCTACGGTCTCCGATATTGTTAACGACTATTGTTAACTTTCTATATACAGTTCAAAACCGATTCAACACGCGTGATACAACAAAGGGCTTACACGATTCAGTAAATAAAGGCCACATACAATACCATAAATAAAGGTTACATGTGAGAATCATTAAAACTTTTGTTTTATATTCTGTTCCTACCATAGAGCTATGATTCGCTCCCTTTATAAAGTATGTAGGGTATGCGACTTTAACACGAGTTTAAACTGAATACTAATCGAACTGGGGTACCAATACAAAATAGTTATATGGCGCCAACAGGAATGAACATTCCATACATCAAGATACAAAATGTAACTTCTCACCTGCAGAGTTGCTGCAAATTCTGTTGTAAACAATCCATTTCCTCTGGAGCCACGATCATTGTTTTCTGCCTCCTCCGAAGTAGCACCTGAAAAATAAGGGGATGATGATAATGACATTTAATGAACATGACATTTAACGAACATGACAAAAAAATAACATGAATCTGGGGAGATTTTACGCCACTGTCTGGATAAGCAGTGGCCATATTCTTGCCCGGGAACCACACCTTGCCGGGGAACTGAAGACAAAACGCAATGCCAATGATCACGCCGATCTAATATATGTTCGTATGGTCTAATAGATTTTTGTACGATCTAATAGATGCTTGTAAGATCTAATATAATTATGTTTGTACGATCTATTAGGTGTTTGTATCACTACCTATTCCTCGTCATTTGTGGTTTATCTTCTGAAGCAGATAGCCAAAAAAACAACAACACGAGATAGCAGTTAAATAAAATAGCTCTGCCCATCTCTAGTGAATTGAATTGAATTGGGGTTTTAAGGCGCACCAACACATGACAGGTTATATGGCGCCTAACAGGAATGAACATGCCAGGCTCATCCTCCATGTACATCGAGATAAAATATTGAGAACGGGCCTAGAACCTTCTCACCCTGAACTGCAGAGTTGCTGCAAATTTTATTGTAGACACTCCATTTATGCTGGAGCCACGTTATAGTTTTTCTGCCACTGCTCTAGTGATGAGCGAGATGGCACCTGAAATAATGCAGGGGTCATGATGAAGACCTTTAATGAGCATGAACAAAAACTGATAAAATGAACATGAATTTGGCCATCTCTAGTGAAAGCAGACGGCTCAGAGAACTAGAGCTGGGAGGAGATAAGTTTACATATACAACCGTTTCGAGAGTTAAACAATGGCTCCAGATATGGAAAGCCTCGGCTGCCTTCTGTTGGCCTTTTGCATTTTGTGCAGTACGCTTTGTAAGTCGTTTTGTGCATTTTCTAAGTTGTTATGTGCATTTTCTAAGATGTGATGTGAACTTCGTAAGCTATGTGCATTTCGTAAGTTGTTATGTGCATTTTCTAAGTTGTCCTGTGCATTTTCTAAGTTGTTATGTGCATTTCGTAAGTTGTTATGTACATTTAGTAAGTTGTTATGTGCATTTTCTATGTTGTCATATGCATTTTCTAAGTTGTCCTGTGCATTTCGTAAGTTGTTATGTGCATTTCGTAAGTTGTTATGTGCATTTCCTAAGTTGTTATGTGAATTTCGTAAGTTGTGATGTGCATTGTTTAAGTTGTCCTGTGCATTGTTTAAGTTGTCTTGTGTATTTTTTAAGTTGTTATGTGCATTTTTTAAGTTATGTGTATTTTCTAAGTTGTCTTGTGCATTTCGTAAGTTGTTATATATGTGCATGTTTTAAGTTGTCTTGTGCATTTCCTTAGTTGTTATGTGCATTTCGTAAGTTGTGATGTGCATTGTTTAAGTTGTCCTGTGCATTGTTTAAGTTGTCCTGGTTTAAGTTGTCCTGTGCATTGTTTAAGTTGTCCTGTGCATTTTCTAAGTTGTTATGTCCCTTTTTTAAGTTGTTATGTGCATTTATTAAGTTGTTCTGTGCATTTTCTAAGTTGTCTTGTGCATTTCGTAAGTTGTTATGTGCATTTTTTAAGGTGTCTTGTGCATTTTGTAAGTTGTTATGTGCATTTCGTAAATTGTTATGTGCATTTCGTTAGTTGTTTTGTGCCTTTTTTAAGTTGTCTTGTGCATTTTCTAAGTTGTCATGTGCATATTCTAAGTTGTCTTGTGCATTTTTGAAGTTGTCTTGTGCATTTCGTAAGTTGTTATATATGTGCATGTTTTAAGTTGTCTTGTGCATTTCCTTAGTTGTTATGTGCATTTCGTAAGTTGTGATGTGCATTGTTTCAGTTGTCCTGTGCATTGTTTAAGTTGTCCTGGTTTAAGTTGTCCTGTGCATTGTTTAAGTTGTCCTGTGCATTTTCTAAGTTGTTATGTCCCTTTTTTAAGTTGTTATGTGCATTTATTAAGTTGTTCTGTGCATTTTCTAAGTTGTCTTGTGCATTTCGTAAGTTGTTATGTGCATTTTTTAAGGTGTCTTGTGCATTTTGTAAGTTGTTATGTGCATTTCGTAAATTGTTATGTGCATTTCGTTAGTTGTTTTGTGCCTTTTTTAAGTTGTCTTGTGCATTTTCTAAGTTGTCATGTGCATATTCTAAGTTGTCTTGTGCATTTTTGAAGTTGTCTTGTGCATTTCGTAAGTTGTTATGTGCATTTTTTTTTAAGTTGTCTTGTGCATTTTTTAAGTTGTTATGTGCATTTTTTAAGTTGTCTTGTACATTTTCTAAGTTGTTAAGTGCCTTTTCTATGTTGTCATGTGCATTTTCCAAGTTGTCATGTGCATTTCGTAAGTTGTTATGTGCATTTCCACGACAACGCGACATTCTTCAATTGTCGTAATGTCGCTAACGATTTAAGTAGACTTTTTATCGGAATACATTCTGAAGGAAACACCGGTAGAAATGGCGGCTCCAGGAGCTGACGCTATGCTCTGCCTACTTTAAAAAAAATTGGGCTAGGTACATTATGCAATAAATTCTTAGAACAGAAAATTGATTTCAAAATGTGTAAGGGATTGTCTGACGTGGAGTTAATAAATTTTGGTCTGAAAACAATAGATCGGGTCACAGGTGGCAGTATCAGGAGGTGTGGTACAGGTGGCCGTGGGTATGAAACACAAGAGTCGGGGGCCGGGAGACAAGGAGGTGGGGTCGGAAGACAAGAGGACGGGGGTCGGGAGAGAAAGGGGCGTGAGGTTTTTAAAATAACAAGTTTGTAAAAAAAATGATGAAGAATTATCATAGTTTGAGAGTCGTTTTGGGTAAAATAGTCTGCCTATATCATATCAAAATCCTTAATTGAACATTAAATGATCTTAACATGGAAACGTTTAACCTATTATCGACCATTATCTTGTCTGCCGTACACGTTCTGTCTCCGCGATAGATACTTTTATGGACTACGTCCCTTGTTTATCAGTACTCTGAGAGAGAAGAGAGAAAAGGGGCGGAGAAGGGAGAAAAAGGAGGGAGAAGGGAGAAATGGGGGAGGGAGGAGGGAGAAGACCATCCCACGTAGCCCCCACCCATCAGTGTTGGGAACAAACAAATAATAATGATAATAAATTGAAAAATATATTTAAATAAAAAAAATATTAACGTGCTATTTGTTGAAAACAAACATATTTTAAGTTTTCCTGAAAAAAAGTCCCAGAGTACTTAAAATATATTTGATTTCAACAAATAACACGTGAAGTCCAGACTCTATTGGACATATACAATTTTGTGTTCTAAGAACTTATTGTATAATGTACCTAGCCCAATTTTTTTTAACGTAGGCAGAGCATAGCGTCCGCTCCTGGAGCCGCCATTTCTACCGGTTTCATTCAAAATGTTTTCCGATAAAAAGTCTACTTAACGACGACTTGTAGTTTGCACAAGACAACTTACGAAATGCACATAACAACTTACGAAATGCTCATGACAACTTCGAAAATGCACATGACAACTTAGAAAATGCACAAGACAACTAAGAATATGCACATAACAACCTACGAAATGCACATAACAACTTAGAAAATGCACAAGACAACTTAGAATATGCACATAACAACCTACGAAATGCACATAACAACTTACGAAATGCACATAATTACTAAGAAAATGCACAAAACAACTTAAAAAATGCACATAACAACTTACGAAATGCACATAACAACTTAGAAAATGCACAAGACAACTTAGAATATGCACATAACAACCTACGAAATGCACATAACAACTTAGAAAATGCACAAGACAACTTAAAATATGCACATAACAACCTACGAAAAGCTCATAACAACTTAGAAAATGCACAAGACAACTTAGAATATGCACATAACAACCTACGAAATGCACATAACAACTTACGAAATGCACATGACAACTTAGAAAATGCACATAGCAACTTGGAAAATGCACATAGCAACTTGGAAAATTCACATGACAACTAACAGAATGCACATAACAACTTAGAAAATGCACAAGACAACTTAGAAAATGCACATGACAACCTATAAAATGCACAGAACAACTTACGAAATGGACATAACTTACGAAATGCATAACAACTTACGAAATGCACATAACAACTTACGAAATGCACATAACTTAGAAAATGCACAGGACAACTTAGAAAGCGTACTGCACAAAATGCAAAAGGTCAACAGAAGGCAGCCGAGGCTTTCCATATTATCCACATAGTACGAAGAAAGGGAGTGGTAACACAAATCGTCTAATCGGAATATAGGAATTTTATTCGAAAGGTTCCCGGATTTCTATGTAACCCACACGCCGCCTCCCCCCACCCACCCCGCACCCCACCGCTCCTCTCTGGCATGTCTCTAGATGTATTAACGAGCCGCTAAACACCATCCCATTGTGTCTAGATGTATTGACGAGCCGCTAAACACCATCCCATTGTCTCTAAATGTATTGACGAGCCGCTAAACACCATCCCATTGTCTTTAAATGTATTGGCGAGCTGCTAAACACTATCCCAATAATACTATATCATATTACATTATGCTATAACGTACAATACATGAATACGTCGCACTTCACCACTAGTAATTTCATATATAAATAACCTGTAACAAAGTCTTTACCTGGTATTTATTCGGATGACATTAAATCGATGTATAGTATATATAATAGATAAGCATGGTTTCATTGAGTTGGTTAATTTAAACATCGAGATGGGTGTAGCCCATCGAGGTGTTTAAATTAACCAACGAGATGAAACCATACTCTATTTGTTTTGTAGCATGCCTGCCATACTCTAACTTGTTATTCTAACTGTTATTCTGACAGGTGTTATTTTCAATTAAACGCTTTACACCTGTGCTATTACAAAGAGAATTTCCAGTGACCATGCTACAAAAAGTGATAAGCTCTAAAACAGTTACTGTTTTTATTACCGGAGACATGTTGATATACAATTAAAGGGGCCCACGACAACCCTGAAGGGTGTAACACACTGTTATTAGCGTTTCGATTTATTTATCCAGTATCATTTTGACTTTAAACCTGCTTGCATATAATTAAATAAAATTTTAGTTGTATTTCTTTCGTCCTATTTTACCATATACGTTTAAATATATTATATGGTGCAATCTGGTCCACAGTTAATATGCAAAACCAATTTGCTTTGTTCTATTCTTGTACTTAATATTAATGACTGAACACATTGCAGTTATATAGAAAAACTAACGGGATTAACTTGGAATATGAAGTACAAGTTTGTTTTGAAACATTTCGTTTATATATTAAGGTATGAAACCACTAATTATTTCCCCCATAGACACCAATGTGTCACATATTCATGATTTGCTGCAAATTTAACTCAAGTATGGATAATGCAGCAGTGTAATGTTCATATAGAAAACTAATTTTCCACTTGAAAAATCACCAGAAAAGGTGGGCTCAAAGTTCTTGTTTGTTTACTAAACAGGTTAATGGTACATTTATTTTCATTGGTTGACCATTTTTATTGCTCACAAAGTGTAAGCATAGAGCCGAAATTTCGAAAATGTTCATCAGTGATCCAGTAAAACCTATTAATACGATTTTTATACCTACAACCACAAAATCGAATAGAAATTGGGCAGTTTCCCCCTACTTATAATGTCCATTTCTATCAAAAAAGGAGGGATTACTTTTTATTATAGGAACTACATTCGCCTACACCTCGGAGGTTTACATATAATTAGTGGGGCTAAACCTTACAGGGACACTTGGCAATCTTGAAGTTGTTATCAAACATTAAATTTAGCATCTCGATTTATTTATCCAGTATAATTCTGACTTTTTTTTTCTTCTTTTTTTTCGTTATTCTAACATAGGTTTAAATATCTTATTGGTGCAATATAATCAACAGTCAGTAATATGCAAACAAATAATTGTTTTGAACTATTCTAATAATTAATGACTGTATAAATGCAAGTTATGCGAGTTTTACACACATCAAGAGTACAGAGTGTCCCTTTAAGGTGTAAGAGAATTCGACACCTTGAAAACACGAACTTAATCTTAAATCTTGAATACGTTGAAGAGGGTACGCTACCTCATAGTCAAGTATAGTTTTGAACGCACGTTTTCAAACAAAAGTTCTATAATTGTGCCTGGTGTGGTAATGATACGTCTTTGTATATAATATAGACCGTGAGCCATACACTTTTTTGTTACCATCTCAAGGGACAAATTCTTACTAGTACCATGTTATTGAGTACCTTGTAGAGAAACAAAAAAATCATGATAGCAGTGTGAACAGGGTAGCTGATTCCTGTTATTAGAGTTATCTCCCCCTTTTAAGCAAAACTCTTCTTTCTTTAAAAAATCGTTTTCGCTGAAACTAGAAGAGCTACAGTTCTAATATTTTGCATGTGTTATACATTTAGGGTCCTCTACCAAGTATTTATAAAATGGTGACCCCAGGGTCAAATATGGCCCCGCCCTGGGGGTAACATTTTTTCATACAGTTATATAGAAAATCTTTAAAAATAAATAGTTTTCTCTAAAACTGCAAGAGCTAGAGGTCCCATATTATGCATGAAGAATAAGCTTATGGTCCACTAGCAAATTTGTTAAAATGTTGACCCTGGGGTCATATCTGGCTCCGCCCCAGCGGTCATATATTTACATAGAGTCATATAGAAACATCTTTAAAATCTCTTCTTTAAAAAAAACAAGAGCCAGAGGTCTACTATTTTGCATATTGTACAAGCTTATGGTTCTCTACCACTTTTGTTCAAATCGTGACTCTGTGTCCAACTATGGCCCGGTTCTGGGGTTATTGAATTGAACTGAATTGGATTTTAAGGCGCACCAACACATGAAAGGTTATATGGCGCCTCCATGTATATCGAGATAATATATGGAGAATGGGCCTAGGACCTTCTCACCCTGAACTGCAGAGTTGCTGCAAATTCTATTGTAGACACTCCATTTACACTGGAGCCACGTTTATTATTTTTCTGCCACTGCTCTTAGTGATGTGAGCGAGATGGCACCTCAAACAATGCAGGGGTCATGATGAAGACCTTTAATGAGCATGAACACAAAATGACAAAAATGAATATGAATGGGGGTGCGGGTGGGGGTGGGGGTGGGGGGTCCTACCCATCTGCATGTGGCGGTGTGTTTGCAGTGGTTGTATCCTACCCCGGCAACCACACGGGGGGAGGGGTTCTGGTGTTAAAGTTTTACAAAGCTTTATATAGGAAAGTCCATAAAAATATTCTTTTTCTGATACTACAAGAGCTAGAGGTCTTATACGATGCATGTAGCTTAAGAGTATCGATCTCTACCAATTTATTTTGTTCAAATGGTGATCTTATGGTCAAATTTCGCCCGGTCCCGGGGGTCTAATATTTACATAGAGTTATGTAGGAACGTCTATAAACAACTTCTCTGAAACTACAAGAGCTGGAGGTGTAATAAGCTACAGGTAGCTTAAGATTATTGTCCTGTACTAAATAATGTAAATGGTGTCCCTTGAATCAAGCCTGAAATCAAATTTGATACTTCAAAAGCTAAATAATAGTTCGCATGTACCATAAGCTTATGATCCTCTACCTAGTTTGTTCAAATGGCGACAATGGTGTCAAATATGGCCACTACGGGGGTCACAGTTTTACAGATTTAAATAAAGAAATTGTTGTTGTTTCGTAAAACATAAGAGCACTTTGAGACAAGGCGAGTGGGTCTCTTGTTTATAGCTTGAAGTACACTTTTCATAAAATCACTTCAAAAGTTTTAAGCGAACTGAAATATATAGAGAATGTGACTTTTGATAAGGTATTCCATTATGAAGACTTAACCATGTTTACAAATCGCATATTGAATAAATCCACGAACTAAAATAACAAAGTAGACCACTGCATTTTCGACAAATTGCAAAAAAAAACAGAAAGCAAAAGAAAATGCATTTTACGGTTTAACTGTTGATTTTTAGGTGTTTGTTATACACATTTTACAATACCCGGCCAAATTACGACAAAATTGCACAACAAAAACAGTTTATCAAAACTCTATCTAGGTGTTCATCTCATATAATAATGCTTATGTGTCGCTTAAAAGTATATGTTAATTCATGTGTTTTTGTAATATCCATAATTAAATAAGTGTAAAATGAATTATCCATTTTTTTTGCCTGACTGGTAAAAGCTTTTTATATTGTAAACTTTAGAGTTTTGATTCTAAAACGATGTAAGTTATGTATATATCTCGTGGTCAGTAGGTTTAGAAACGATTTACATAAGTTGTAAAATGTGGCTGTTGTTGGCGGGATAGCTACTTTAACTACAGTAGCACCTGTATGTCGGATATATCTTTTAGAGTAAACATCAGTAAACTAACCGTGATCACTAAATGTAATCTCGATGCACTGGGTACCGATTCTTATCTGGAAGCGTTTAATTTTAATTTTATATCTTATATGTATGTTATATTGTCACATTAAGTTATATTATTTAAATCAGATAATATGTACTGAGTATTCTTAATTTTCCTTTTTTATCCCAAGCCATTAATTGCCAAGTTTATCAAAACAGCAATGAGCTGGCCATATATAAGGCTTGCAGGCATATTGCAACTCAACCTACACGAACTTGATGCTAACTTGCTAGATAACAGAGACCGTTGTGAACCCAGCTTCTTGGATATAACCTTTATGACGGATTAACATTTTAGTTGTATGTATTTTAATGCAGTCATCCTGCTTGAGCGCATACAGCCTGTTGATGCAGTGGATAACATGGGGGACTTTAAATTCAGAGGACCTGGTTCAAGCCTCACCGGAGCCAGTAAATTTTGTCGGTGTGTTCTTGGGCAAGACACTTTTACCCTCGTCCGTCGGATGGGGACGTAAACCAGACGATCCCGTGTATCGCTTATTTGTTTCCCCCATCATGTTAAAGAAACAAAGGTGTGTATTCGTCAGTAGGACAGGTTCCTAAATGCCTATATATCCAATCCCCCCTGCCCCCCCCCCCACCCCCACACACTCTCTCTCTCTCTCTCTCTCTCTCTCTCTCTCTCTCTCTTCATTGGCAATACACCTTCTTTTATAGGTAATAATCATTCAACTTACACTTGCATGCGCAAAAGTAGGGTTGATGCTTACTATCCTAGGTTAATTCCATACTCTAAATCAAGTACGGAGAACATCACAACGTATGTTTAGATACATATCCTAAGCAGGTGATATTGTAACAACTGCACCAATACTAACAAATAGTTGCCATGGTAAGTAGTTAGTACAGTGATCTGGGTATCACCCTAAAGATATTTCTTCGTCGACGCCGTGTGCTTCACGGGCAAGAATATGACAACAGCATATCCAGGCATAGGGGTAAAATTCATGTTACTTTTGTCATGTTCGTTCATTATTTTCATCATAAAACCTGTATTGTTTCAAGTGCTACTTCAGTGGTGACAGTGATCGTGGCTCCAGCGACAAATGGAGTGATTACTAGAGAATTTGCAGCAACTCTGCAGTTCTGCAGGTAAGAAGGTTCTAGGCACATTCTGCAAATTTGTATCTAGATGTTAATGAAGAGTGATCCGGGTCGAATGTTCATTCCTGTTGGCGCCATATAACATGTTTGTGCTGGTGCGCAGTAAAACCTCAATTCAAATCAATTAATCTTCGTCGATTCTCTTTTCAGTAACACAAAAATGGTTCGTGCAAATGCATATACTACTATTTGTACATTTCATATGCAGAATTCTTCATTGTGTTGTATATGGGTGGGGGTAATTCAGGTGTAAAATCCTTAAAATATGCATAAATTGTAATTAAAAAGTATTAAAATAGACAACTTTTAAGATTTTGCGTTGCAATATGCAATGTTTAAATCATATATTTATGTGTAATACATAATCCAAATGTGTAATCATAATAAGTATTGCCATGACGCATACACCTAAAAAAGACTTTTGTTAAAAAAACAACACGTTAAACCGCACATTTCCTTTATCTAGAATCCTTTGGACTATGTGTCGCCTTGCAATATATGTATATATCAGAACATGTTAATACTATTTATGTTGCAGTTACTTTAAGGAAGGTTTATACTTCCAGTTTGGCATGTGTCTCAACTTATCAGGCTTACTGAACACATATGTGCAATGCCATGAACATTGCTTAGTACTTAATTTCATCAATATATCATAACAATCCCTTATTCATATCATAATATTATTTAAATAATGTAGAAAGGTTGTAAATTACTGATTCTTACAAGTTTACACATATATTGTAAAAAATATTAACTAAACTAAATGCATAAAAATGTGTCAATAGTGGGTGGGGTAAATTGACTTCTAATTTGAAGCAAAATAGAGATTTTAAACTGAATTCAGTGCTAAAAAAGAGCTTATTTACGTTTTATGTAACTCAATGAATTGTAAACTTAAGTGCATCTTTAAAAAGTACATCAATAATTATTCACACAAGCATGACATTCAAAAATGAACATCAAAATCTTATATGAAAGCGCTACAATGATAACCTATTAATGTTCGATTTTTTTTATATAAGCTACCTGTTCCAGATTGCTATCATGGAAAAATGTAATCTATATACATTGCTCTTTTCAAAAAGTGATGGTAGAATTTGTCCCTTGAGTTGGTAACAATATCGAAAATTGTGGGTCCTGGCTCAAGGCCTAATAAGGAAGTATTGACAATACGCAGGCGTTTACGTATTTTTTAACTACCGATTGGCTGAGCAAATCGTCTCATAAATAGAAATGCAAATTTAAAATCAATAGGATTACAATGAGCTTTATATAGCTTGAACAATTTTTTTTATGTATATGTATTTTGTTGGCCATTTCGGCTTAAAGGGACACACGGCAATCTTGGTTGTTTTTTTAACTCGCTGCGTCTCGTTAGTTTTTCTATATAAATTGCATTTGTTCAATCATTAATATTTATTATACGAATTGTATATAAAGCAATGTGTTGTTGCCTATTACTAACTGTTCCTTACATTTCACCAATAATATATTCAAACCTTTGGTAGAATAACGAAGAAAAGTTGGACACTAAAACTTGTATTTAAATATATGCAAGCAGATTGAAAGTCAAAATAATACAGGATTAATACATCGACAGGCTAATTTTAATGCTTGACCACGTGTCCCAAGATGTATGTTACATTAAGTTTTATCGGGTCAACATTTATGGAACATGGTACACGTGAGGTGTGGATGAAGAAAAGTAGGTTATTTGCCTACTTACGATGCCAATGACATATATTTAAAGGGACATTTGTTTAAAAGTCAAGGCGTTCCGTTCGTTTTTCTACATAATTTGCAGTACTTAATACTAATTAATATAATATACTCAGTAAAATAAAAAGTATCCACTTGGTTTTCCTGCAAAATCTGAGACTGTAAGAAAGAACTAACAATTGTAGCATGACTTTCTTTTAATAACATCTTTGTTTGATGTTCACACAAAAGTTCATCGAAATATACAGAGTCGTTACGTCAGGACTCAGAAGCATGCGACGTCGCATTATTGCGTGTATTCTGTGTAACGGTGGACACATGAGATATTAGCGAGATTTTGAATATTTTTCTGTGTATTTGAATCGACTTAGGTTGCTGAATCTGTGCTATTGTCGTTACCTTTACATTTGTTAAGTTTTGTTAATTTCGTTTTCACACCTATGTTTTTAAACTGCGATTTATTTTTTTATTATTCGGTATATTTCAATGAAATTTTGTGTGAACATCAAACAAAGATGTTATTAAAAGAAAATCATGCTTCAATTGTTAGTTCGTTCTTACTGTCTCAGATTTGGGAGGAAAACAAAATGTATACTTTCTATTTTTGCTGAGTATAGTTTGAGGCAAATTGTTTCTGCATATTGCTAACAATTAATCATATTGCACCAATAATATATTTACACATTTGGAAGAATAACGAAGAACACTGAAATCTCCAATTGTGTTAATTTAATTACATGCAAGCAGTTTTAAAGTCAAAATGATACAGGATAAATAAAACGAGATGCTGATTTTAATGAACGATAACAACTTCAAAACTGCCTGTGACCCCTTTAAGAGACGATAGCAAATTCCATGTAACGACGCAGTCTTCAAGTGTAACGTTATCTATTAACTCCGTATCACAGGAGAGCACGTCGAATACAATCTAAATTTATTGTTACAAGACTAATCGTATCGTGTACTGAATGAACATATGCAATCATATTTGAATATGCAATAGACCGTTTTCCCCACACATTTTAATTTAATAACGTATTGTTATTTGAGTGAGGAAGTGTCGATTCTTACGGATGACGGGAGGTGTACAGTACTGCTTCTACCCAGGAAAAGTGGGTGGTCTGCCTTCACCACAAAAAAACTCGACCGTCATAATATATAACCATACATGTGTTGAAAATGACGTAAAACACCATACAAACAAAAAAAACAAAAGTTATTTGAATGGTTTCCCCCCCCCCCGCCCCCCCCCCGCCCCCCCCCCACCCACCCCACAACCCTCACCAAAACCCCATCATCTGTTACAGTAGCCATGTAGTGCGTCCACGGGCGCTTTTGTGACTTTTGCTAATTATTTAATAGAGTAGATAAAAGTAAATTATGTTTACTTTACATAATACTAACTGTTGACCATATCGCACTTATAATATATTTAAAAACATTTGGTAGAATTACGAAAACTCTACATTTTATTTAATTATATGCAAGCAGCGTTAACTGAATTGCAAATGCTTCATACACACTTCAAGGTTTATTCATAAGTCAGTGTCGAATATCGGTCACAGCGTCTGGGTTGATGGGTTAAATAACTAATTTACCTACCTACAATGACTACCTACAATGACTACCAACAATGCCGTGTCGGTAAAGAACACACACTGTTTATATTTAGGCCCTTAAGGCAAACTACTATGTTCTCAGTATGATGGTTTATACCATTTTTATTTCACTAGAACACACAATAGAAGAACGAAAGTATGATAGTTAATTCCTTTTCCACTTCTTCTTCTTCTTCTTCTTCTTCTTCTTCTTCTTCTTCTTCTTCTTCTTCTTCTTCTTCTTCTTACATACTTACCCACCTTCTTCTTCTTCTTAGCTACATACCTTCTTCTTCTTCTTCTTCTTCTTCTTCTTCTTCTTCTTCTTCTTCTTCTTCTTCTTCTTCTTCTTCTTCTTCTTCTTCTTCTTCTTCTTCTTACATACTTACCCACCTTCTTCTTCTTCTTAGCTACATACCTTCTTCTTCTTCTTCTTCTTCTTCTTCTTCTTCTTCTTCTTCTTCTTCTTCTTCTTCTTCTTCTTCTTCTTCTTCTTCTTCTTCTTCTTCTTCTTCTTCTTCTTCTTCTTCTTCTTCTTCTTACATACTTACCCACCTTCTTCTTCTTCTTAGCTACATACCTTCTTCTTCTTCTTCTTCTTCTTCTTCTTCTTCTTCTTCTTCTTCTTCTTCTTCTTCTTCTTCTTCTTCTTCTTCTTCTTCTTCTTCTTCTTCTTCTTCTTCTTCTTCTTCTTCTTCTTCTTCTTCTTCTTCCAAATTTTAAAATTAATGATAAACAAACACACAGCATATGCTCTGATTAAAAAGACTAAAATTACTATCATAAATCAGCTTTTAACTGGACATTAAATTGTTTAACGGATTATCAACACATCCTATATTATTTAAAGCGGCCCAGAGAGAGAGTGGTGTAGGATACGCAAGAATTCAGAAACCTGCTCCACTCTTATGTACTAACAAATATAGTTATATGTTGTTCTTCACCTCCCTATCCGACGGACGATGCTAAGAGAAAGTGTCTGGTACATGAATACACAAACTAACTCAGTGACGCCGGTGAGGCTTAAACCCAGGTGCTCCTATCCAATATCCACTGGGCCACGCCATTCCGACATTACCAAGGAAATTGAAAGGATACATTTAAAGTATTGTAAACATATACTCGGTGTAAATTTATCGACAATTCTAATACACCCGCACTATATAGCCTAGTTTAAAATATCTCGTTATATTGAACGATATATCACTGTAATTTTGCAACGTTAGGAGAATAAGCATTGCGCATTGCGCATTACGCATTGTAACGTATGCAACGTTAGGAGAGTACGCAAAGCAATGCGAAAGATTTCAGATGTGTGCGTTATTTTCACATTTTAGGGGTATTAGAATAGAAATAGAACATCGTTTACGGTGAATTATCTGTAATATATCACTGTTTGTCGTTTAATTGTAAACAATAATTTTACTCGCCCTTCGGGCTCGTGAAATTATTGTTTACAATTGAACTCCAAACCGTGATATATTAAACGATAATTCACAGTAAACGATGTTCTATTTCTTAAGTAGTACGGGTGTGGATGGGAAATTAGGCATGAATTGTCATTCATGACTTGGTTTATGATAGCAACGGGCGTATGTGTTTGTTCGTTGTTTGTTGAATGATGTTTTACGTCATTTTCATCACAGTTTAGCTTCATATGACGCTTATTTGTTTGAGTGGTGGAGACAGACCATCCACTTTTTCCTGAGTATAACCAATATTGTAAACCACTCGCTTTTCCGTAAGAATGGACACTTTCTCTCTTACAAGTTGACTCCCAGTGAATTCAAACCCGCAGCGGTGAGAGGCGAGAAGGTTTCAAACGCAGCGTCTTTACCATCCCGGCCACGGAGCTATTCTTAACACCTGTATAAATGCATAGTGGAAATGTTGTAAGAACGATAGTCACATTTGGTTGATCAAGGATGACTACCTTGACCTTTATTAAGATTATTTAGCAACGAGATTTTTATTTATATAAGATAAAAAAGCAACATATTATTATAACGGATGTTTAAAATTAAAAAGTCATATCACTGAACACATGATTAAAATAAAGGGAATGAACAAAATCCACCGCTTATTTTCAAGAAAAATCTTTTATTTTTCTATCGTATTTCTTTCAACAACGCATATAAATTATGTCCATTACATAATGAACAAGGTATTTTCTGTTGGAATTCGTATTAAAGCAAGATTAATTCAGATTCTAGAAGGTATTCAGCTTATAGCCTTATACTAGAACTATGTACGTAGTTGACTATACGCCGTTAAAGAGACACACGGCAATCTTGAAGTGTTTATTTAAACATTAAAATTATTCTCTTGATTTATTAATCCAGTATCATTTTGACCTTTGACCTGTTTGCATACAGTTAAATACAATTTTCATCATTCATCTTCGTTATTCCATCATAGGTTTGAATATATTATCAACAGCTACTAACGTGCAAAACAATTTGTTAAATACAATTCTCATAATTACTATTAATGATTAACAAATGCAATTTATGTAAAAAAACTAACGGGACGCCGCGATTTTTACAAAAACCAAGATCGTCATGTGTCCCTTTAAGGTGAAGATGTTGTTCCTGCTTCGGCACGTAAAATAAATAGTTGAAAACACTCATACACTGAGATGTGGGCTAAGAATGGTTCTATTTGCACATTAAATTTGCACAATCAAAATAAAGGTTTGAACGTTAACCTCCACCGGAAAGTGAATATTTTGATTATTTATACCTAATGTTGTTATTATTATTTGTGCGCAGGAAATTACATATTTTGATTGACCCTTATATGGGTTTTATATCTGTCTATGGTAAACAGACTGTGACTCATGTAAGTGGCAATAAACATGCTTTACAACTTGGATTCCTAGAGAACTCGTCTGAAAATCTTGAATGGTATAAACACATATTTTGTAATGTTGAAAGGTTACGGGTTCACTTGCTGAAATGACGTTTTCGTAAACCAGTCTACTGAATGTAGCATGTAGTCATTATTATTATATGCATATTAGCCATGAAACATTCATTGGCCTCAGTAGCGCAGTTGACTAAGGTGTCGTGTTAGTGCCGGCGAAGTGAGGTTTCAAGCCTGCTGATTTCCTTTTTTCTTCTTTTTTTTAAATTTTTCATTATTATGGTTTTCATTATTGCTAATGGTAAGGTAGCAACAGTGCCTTTACATTTTTCACTTTGATAACAAATTCCATGTAATCTTATAATTACACATGGTAACAGTGAACAGTTTATATATGTTGTAATGCACACACTAACGCACACGTATCCCTTACATGTGAACAATTGTATTTCTGACATTTCTGTGCTGATGTGTACTTCTAGCACATCGTTTTACAAGGGTGAATTGTAATCAATATGTAAGGCATATCAAGGTTATTTGAACAGAAAGAAGCGAGGTCGCCCACATTGATTCAAAATGCTTGGTAGGAAGGTAAAATGCTTGGTAAAAATCGGAAAGATTGTAAGTAAATACGGTCGTAGCGTGTTTATGTCTACGTGACAACATTTATTGTTTTCAATATGTTTTAACACCCGTGCCGTGATGTCTCTCGGCAGCTATTTTACGCTTGCGTAAAACCTTGCGTGTTACCTTAAGTTATTATGTTATAATAACATGTTATTATGTTATAATAACATAAGATAAATTATAATAACAGAAGATAATAATCGAACGATGCAATTTCCTGCGTACCTCTATAAGGAAGAAGGAATAGGCAGCATTGTCAGGAACATAATGAGGCATGCATGATTTGTGTATACAATGTAAACCCATTAACCCAGTTAATTATCCCCTGATCACCAGCAACCCAGTTAATTATGGCATACACTGAAACATGACTTGGCCTAACTAGCCTGGCCTCATTGTCCTGGCCTGGCCTGATATTAAAATTGTTTACCTTAATTGTTATTGTTCCAGTTCATGTCCTTAGTCAGTTTTTTCGCAATGAGTGACATTCACAAAATGTATGAATCTTAATTAACTATAATTGGTTGCATTGAGGTAGAATTGATTATGAAATGTCAATGATACTAATCATGAGAAACGTGTAGAGGGAAGGAACATAACAGTGTACAAATGGGAACACAATGATAGTTAGGATATATTCATATGCATATGAAAAATAAAGTGAATTCATGTTTGAAACGATTGCGTGATTGATAAATTAGTGACAGGATAAATTAGTATATAAGAATGGATTAATTTGATGATTATGATTCAAAAAATAAGTTATGGACCGATATATTGGCACAGTGTTTTTGGAAGAGTGAGTTGGTGGATGGATTTGTTTGTTTGTATGATCTTTTACGTCATTTTCAAAACATGTCAGGTTATATATGACGGTCTTCTTTTTTGTGTGTGAGGTGGAGACATACCACTCATTTTTCCTTGGTAGAACCAGTACTGTATACTTCCCGCCATCCGCAAGAATCGACACTTCCTCACAAGTGGAGCTGCCAATGGGATTCGAACTCCGCAGCGATGAGAGGCGAAAAGGTTTACAACGCGATGTCGTTAACCACTCAGCCACGGAGACGCTATTGGTGGATGGATGGTTATTTCATATAACTTATTTGGGAATTTTAGTAGTCACTGTTATATTGTTATATTCCTATGCCATTTGGAAGTAAATAAAACGTTTGTTTTGTTTTCGTTGTTGTATGCAAGCAGGTTTAAAGTCAAACCGAAGCGCAGAGCCTTGCATTCGGTAGGTCGTGGGATCAATATCCGACGTCATACGAAATACTTAAAAAATAGCAGTAGTCATTTGCAACCCTTTCTTGACAAGCAAATAATGGGTAGTATTACGTGTGGTTTGTCCAATGTCGGACAAATGTGACTGGGTGTGGTATCATGTACTATGGCGTGGTATTCCAGTTTTGCTAGCACTTTATCTTCTACAAGTAGACAATAGAGAGATCCACATTATACTACACAAACAGGCATTCGGAAATCCACACTCTATTTTACCCAGACGGGCCGGTATTTTCTGGTACATTCGGTTAGAGGGACTTAACACCTTAGAAGTACATACACACACGCACGCATGCACGCACGCACACACACACACACTCACACACACAAACCCACGTACGCACGTACGCACACACAAACACACAAACCCAGGCACGCACGCACGCACGCACACACACGAACACACACACAAACCCACGCACGCACGCACACACACGCACACCCCACACACACATACACCCACGCAGGCACGCACTCACTCACGCACGCACGCACGCACGCTCACACACACGCACGCACGCACGCACGCACGCACGCACACACGCACACACGCACGCACACACACACACGTCAAAATGATACTGGATTATACAATCTGAATGCTAATTTTAAGGCTTGAAAGGTGGCAGCCATGGTGTAATGGATAGCACCACGGACTAGTAACCCAGGGACCAATCCCGGCCGTGACATATTTGGGTTAATTATCGAACTATTTAAAAGAATGTCTCATCTAACCAGTCTTTCGTATGAGACCTAAAACCGGGGTCCCCACATACAATCAACCACAAACAGTCCAGTCAACGAGGGATTCTTCTAGGGGCTCATATTGTAGAGGGACGATATATATATCATCTTTAAAATTATACGAACACTTTTAATGCTTGATAAAAACTTCTTTTTTTTATTTTATATAAATCTAGTATTTACATAAAACAAAATAGACATGAAATACAACAGTGTAACAATATAAAATTATGTGGACATATTCCACCATTTTGTTTACTTTTATCAATTGAACCAGTATTCATTCATTCATTCATTCATTCCATTCATTTATTCAATTATTCTATGTTCAGTTGTGTATCCGTTATTTTCTGATAAAAACTTGATAAAAACTTCATGTTTACCGCGTGTCGCTTTAATGTTGAAAATAAGCATAGTTTGGCTTAAATGGATTATTGATAAACAACATAATTATAAACCAACTCTAAATGGAACAGCACTGTTTAATTAACAAATAAAGCTTTCTCACATGCCTTACGACCATATCTTTTCTGTTGTATTTTCTCTGAACGGAGAGCGATTTTACTATACGAAAATTACTATACGAAAATTAAACTGCTGCAAGGAGCGCATCCGTGGCCGGGATAGTAAAGACGCTTCGTCTAAAACGTTCTTGCCGCTCACCGCTGCGGGTTCGAATCCCACTTTAAGCTCGATTTGTCATGTCAAGTCAGAAAGTGTCGATTCTTACCGATTACGAGAGGTATGTAAAGTTGGTTCTACCTAGGGAAAACGGGGTGGTCTGCCTCTACTACAAAACAAATCGACCGTCATATATATGATATGCCTAACATGTGCTGAAATGACGTAAATAGCCATTCAAACAAATACTCGGCTGCATTATCCATACTTGATTTGAAGTACGGTTAATATTGTCGTGTCGTCTGATACGCCATTTTTAGATCATATATATTATAGCGATTGTCTTTTATACCAATAACCGGAATTTGTAAAATAAGATGTGTTGTCTTGTAACAATAAACTTGTTCAATAGAGCTAAAACAACGAAACTTTTCAAATCAATGGATATGTTAAGGTTGTTGATTGATATGTAAGTATGTCAAGGCTAGAGACGTGGTAAAATTAGCAGAATGGCAGAACAGCATTTTTCATTCTGCCAGCAGAATGGGCAGAATAGCAGAATGAAAATAAAACACATTCTGCCAGCAGAATGGCGGGACACCAGAATGATTTTTTTCAATCTGCCAGCAGAACAGCAGAATGAAAATGTTTCAGTTTAACGCTGTTCTTTGTAGCAAAACGTCCGTGGCATTAATACAAACAGTTTTTCTTCTGATCTTCCTTCTCTAAAGTGCTTCTGTTCAGAGCTAGAGATCAGCAGAATGACATTTTACGTGAAACAGGGCGGGGTACGGCATTCCGTTGTTTCTGTAAGCTTTCGCATGCGGTTGTTTTCTGTTGAAAGGGTGCACCTTATTGAAATAAACAGTTTTTGTCATCACTAAAAAAACATTAGTTTTCGCGCCATATATCAGCAGAATGAAAATTTACGTGAAACAGGGCGGGGCGGCATTCCGCTGTTTCTGTATGCTTTTGCATGCGGATTTTTGGTGCTGAAAAGGGGCACCTCATCGAAATAAACATTTTTTGCCATAATGTCATCACCGAAAACCATTAGTTTTCGCGCTATATATCTTGCTTCTTTTTCACATTCTGCCAGCAGAACAGCAGAATGAAAATTTACGTCAAACAGTGCGGGGCGGCATCCCGCTGTTTCTGTACGCTTTCACATGCTTTTTTGGTGCTGAAAAGGTGCACCTCATTGAAATAAACATTTTTTGTCATTAATGTCATCACCGAAAACCATTACTGTTCGCGCTATATATCAGCAGAATGAAATTTGCGTCTTTTTCTCATTCTGTCAGCAGAACAGCAGAATAAAAAAGTTTCAAAGATACGCCGTCTTTTGTGCGCAAAATGTCCGTTGCATTAATACAAACAGTTTTTCATCTGATCTTCCTTATCTAAAGTGCTTCTGTTTAGAGATCAGTAGAATGAATTTTACGTGAAACAGGGCAGGGGCAGCATTCCGCTGTTTCGGTATGCTTTAGCACGCGGGTTTTTGGTACTCAAAGGGTGCACCTCATTGAAATAAACATTTTTGTCATAAGGTCATATACCACTATTGCATTTCCCATAGGTCTCCATTATAGCCTTTTGGCCTACAACCCCTATTCCTATATCGGAACGGATGATAAAACCTAACTGTTTTTAAAGAACTATCTTAGAGACACTCAAAAATGACCAGCAAATTGGGGATAATCTGATGCTTTCAGCCTCTAATAGTTCACTGAAGGTGGCCACCCCCAGAACGGCAGTAAAGACATTTTACTTTTTGCAAATATACTCTCAGTAAAATTGTATCCATAAAAATGCAAATTTCAGTCAAAATATCCTAAATCAACATGTTTTATGATGGAAACATAATATTTTGATGTTTTATGGGGATTTGTTATGATTTGGGTAATTTAATCCAATCAGAATCTACCTTACAATCTGACTATATGCCCTAATAGACCCTATACTTTTTTCAACCAATCAGAAGCCCCAAATCAATAGTGGTATCTGACCTAAATATCATCACCGAAAACCATTAGTTTTCGCGCCATATATCAGCAGAATGGTCATATACCACTATTGCATTTTACATAGGGTTACATTATAGCCTTTTGGCCCTAAAACACATTTTACATACCCAAGGGAACCTTTTAGGCTACTTTATTTTCAAAAACTATCCTAGACACACTTACAAAAGTGAAAATAATTGGGGGTTTTGTAATGCTTTCACCTACTTTCGGTTTGATGAAGGTGCTGACCGTCGGGCTCGCAGCAAATAAATGTGAATTTCTGACAATTTACTATACCTGCAATTTTCTCAATAAAATAGCCCAGATGCAAGAACAAATACAGTTGTTGTTGTTTTTATCACCTACACATATTATTTTGACATTTTATGTACATCAGGTATGGTTAAGGCAATTCTACCCAATCAGAAAATAGCTCTTTCGAAAAAGATATACCCTAATACACCCTATACTTTTTTCAGCCAATCAGTAGCCCCAAAACAATAGTAGTATGTGACCGAATGAAAATTTACGTGAAACAGGGCGGGGCGGCATTCCGCTGTTTCTGTATGCTTTCACATGCGTTTTTTTGGTGCTGAAAAGGTGCACCTCGTGAAAATAACATGTTTTGTCATTAATGTCATATCCGAAAACAATCAGTTTTCGCGCCATATATCAGCACAATGAAACTTGCTTCTTTTTCGCATTCTGCCAGCAGAACAGCAGAATAAAAATTTACGTTAAACAGGGTGGGGTGGCATTCTGCTGTTTCTGTATGCTTTCACATGCGTATTTTTTGGTGGTGAAAAGGTGCATCTCATCGAAATAAACATTATTTGTGATTAATGTCATCACCGAAAACCATAAGTTTTCGCGCTATATATCAGCAAAATGAAACTTGCTTCTTTTTCTCATTCTGCCAGCGGGGCGTCCGTGGCCGAGTGGTTAACGTCTCTGACTTGAAATCACTTGCCCCTCACCGCTGGAGGTTCGATACCTCAGTGGCCTAGGAATCTTTATGTGAGGAAGCTATCCAGCTGGCTTGCGGAACGTCGGTGGTTCTACCCAGGAGCCCGCCCGTGCACAAAAATTGCCCGGAGGGGCACATGCTTCTTCCTCCACCAATGGAAGCTGGAAAGTCGCCATATGACCTTAGCTGTTGGTGCGACTATAACATCCAATTCAATCAATCATTCTGCCAGCAGAACAGTAGAATGAACATTTACGTCAAACAGTGTGGGGCGGCATTTCGCTGTTTCTGTACGCTTTTACATACATTTTTTTGGAGCTGAAAAGGTGCACCTCATTGAAATAAACATTTTTTTGTCATTAATGTCATCACCGAAAACCATTACTTTTCGCGCTATATATCAGAATGAAATTTGCTTCTTTTTCTCATTCTGTCAGCAGAACAGCAGAATGAAAATGTTTCAAAGATACGCCGTCTTTTGTGCGCAAAATGTCCATGGCATTAATACAAACAGTTTTTCTTCTGATCTTCTTTATCTAAAGTGCTTCTGTTCAGAGCTAGAGATCAGCAGAATGACATTTTACGTGAGGCAGGGCGGGGCGGCATTCTGCTGTTTCGGTATGCTTTCGCATGCGTTTTTTCGTGCTCAAAGGGTGCAACTTATTGAAATAATCATTTTTTGTGATTAATGTCATCACCGAAAACCATTAGTTTCCGCGCCATATATCAGCAGAATAAAACTTGCTTCTTTTTCTCATAGCGTGTTGTGTAGTGGGTGGAGGGCTATGGTTTTGTTAGGTGTAGTGGGTGGACGGCTATGGTTTTGTTAGGTGTAGTGGGTGGAGTGCTATGGTTTTGTTAGGTGTAGTGGGTGAAGGGCTATGCTTTTGTTAGATGTAGTGGGTGGAGGGATAGGTTGTGTTAGGTGTAGTGGGCGAAGGGCTATGTTTTTAGGTGTAATGGGAGAAAGGCTGAGGTTTTGTTATATGTAGTGGGTGAAGGGCTATGGTTTTGTTAGGTGTAGTGGGTGAAGGACTATGTTTTACTATGTTTTAGGTGTAACGGGTGAAGGGATATGGTTTTATTAGGTGTAATGGGCGAAGGGCTATGTTTTTTTAGGTATAATGGTGAATGGCTATGAGCTTGTTAGGTGTAATGGGCGAAGGACTATGCTTTTGTTAGGTGTAGTGGGCTAAGGGCCAAGGTTTTGTTAAGTGTAGTGGGTGAAAGGCTATGGTTTTGTTAGGTGCAGTCGGTGAAGGACTATGGTTTTGTTAGGTGTAATGGGTGAAGGGCTATGCTTATGTTAGGTGTAGTGGGCGAAGGGCTATGGGTTTGGTAGGTGTTGTGGTCGAAGGGCGGTTATGTTTTTGTTAGGTGTAATGGGTGGAGGGCTAAGGTTTTGTTAGGTGTAGTGGGCGAAGGGCTATGCTTTTGTAAGGTGTAGTGATCGAAGGGCTATGGGTTTGTTAGGTGTAGTGGGCGAAGGGCTATGGTTTTGTTATGTGTAGTGGTTGAAGGGATATGGTGTTGTTAGTGTAGTGGGTGAAGGGCTATGGTTTTGTTAGGTGTAGTGGGGAAGGGCTATGGTTTTGGTTTTGTTAGTTGTAGTGGGTGAAGGGCTACGGGTTTGGTTGGGTGTATTGGATTAAGGGCTACGGGTTTGGTTAGGTGTCGTAGGTAAAGGGCTATAAGTTTTGGTTAGATGTATACGCGTAGCAGACGAAGGTCTGTTGGTTTTGGTTAGGTGTAGTAGATGAAGGGCTATGGTTTTGTTAGGTGTAGTGGTGGAAAAGTTATGTTTTTGTTAAGTGGAGTGGGGGTGGGCTTCGGGTTTTGTTCGGTGTTATGGGTCAAGGACTACGGGTTTTGTTAAGTGTAGTGGGTGAAGGGCAATATGTTTTGGTTAGGTGTAGTGAGCGAAGGTCTGCGAGTTTTGGTTAGGTGTAATGGGTGAATGGCTATGGATTTGTTAGGTGTATTGGGTGAAGGGCTATAGGTTTGGTTAGATGTAGTGGGCGAAGTTCTGCGGGTTTTGTTTAGGTGTAGTGGGCGAAGGGCTATGTGTTGTCACCTTTAGTGTAGGTCCCAAAAGTGTTACCTTTAGTGCAGTTTGTTTTTGTTACGTGAAGTGGGCGAAGTGCAGTTGTTACATTTAGGGTTCAGCAACTTTTGAGAAATAGACATAGCTTTGTGAATCGTGTTCTGCCCCTCGTGGTTCTGCATTTAAAGCACATTTTACCCATACACTTCATGTAAACACCCCATTTACTTCAATTAACTAAATGTGCCCCCGGTTATGAACAAAAACTAGTTTAATTTATTCAAGATGTTGCTGTTTTCAATAAATACAAAATTCTTAAGGGTGTCTTGGGTAGTTAGTTTTCAATGTGTGTGCAGAGGGCAGAAATATGTGTTACATGGTAGAAATCACACCACTAATATGAACCTAACTGAAGACTTTAAATTTTGAAAAGAATGCATATTTTTTTAATTTCTCAACCGAAAGAAGAAACCTTACATTTCTGAACTTTTAAACTGTGCTTTATATTCAAAACGATAAAACGCTATTATAATGACAACTTTGACAGGGGCGGATACAGGATTTGAGATTATGGGAACGCAATTTTTAACACAATTAAACAAATACACACACGTTTTTTCACCTGGTTAAAACCCCACAGCGCCCTTTTTTGTGATGTCATATCTTGCCTTTTATTCATCTTTATAGTTGTTGTTTGTTTCTGTGTGTGTTTGTGGTTGACTGTCGTCCATGAATGCTACTTTTCCTGTTCGACCTTTAGGTCACATGAGCACTTCGTACTCAAATGTGAGCTATTGTGACCACTCTTCGTCCGTCGTCTGTCGTATGTCATCTATCGTCTGTCGTCAACATTTAGCTTGTTTACACGATAGAGGCCACATTACTTCAGCAAACTTAACCAAGATTGCCAAGATTGTATATGACCATAAGATAACCAAGATTGCCAAGATTGTATATGACCATAAGATCTCGGACGAGTTCGTTATGGCCCCTGAATTAACAAAAAAATGCAGTTTTTCATCTTGTTTACACGATAGAGGCCACATTTCTTGAGCAATCTTAACCAAACTTGCCCAGATTGTATATGACCGTATGATTTCGGACGAGTTCTATAATGGGCAAGATCGGACTAGTAACACCAGAGTTTTGGTCCATGAATAGAAAAAAAAAGGATTTTTATTACATGTTGTTAACACGATACATGCCACATTTCTTGAGCAATTTTAATCAAACTGACTAATGTTTTTTTATTATTATTATAATTTTTATTTTTTTATTTTATTTTTTACTTTTTTTTTGTACCTTTTTTTTCAACTTGTTTTTTAAAGGCCGTGTTGGATTTGTCGAAACTTAGCAGGAAGCATTGGCATGATGTCTAGTGAAAATCTGAAGGCAATCGAGGCTAACTGAAAGTTATATTTGAGACTTCTTAATTTTCTTCTGTCCCAGCAACACAGATTTTGCATAGGAAAAACCTTACTTTGGCTGTAAAATATTTATTTCTCAACCGAATTTTGAAATTAAGGTACTTTTAATTACCACTGAAAATGCCTGTTCCAATGCGTATACTGTTTTACGTTTTTTAAAATTGCTGATGATATTGCTGAAAAACCTTTGGCTTATACAAGCACCCCAAACAATAACTATTAGTCTGGTTTAGACTCATCCAGAATGTACAGATTTTTTCTTTGTTTCTTTAGTTTTTAGCCGGATTGCGAATCGAATCCAGGCTTATAGTCTGGCGATTTCCGTCTGTTTTGTCTGTCCGTTGAATCCGGTATTCGCACCATTGTTGGTGTCTCACTTGTTGTTTTATGTTTAACAAAGTTTGAGTTTGCCAATCACCACATGTAAATGAAATATTCCTATGCCAGTGTAACTGTAACTAGGAGTCTGAGGCTGTGCCGGTCATCCGGTTGGTTCTGCAGCTACGGAGTGGTTCAGATATGAAGGTGATAAACAAAATTACTTGGGAAACTTTACCTTTCTTCTGCCTTTACGCGATCTATGCTTCTCACTGTCCTATCATTTCACTATTTTTCTACCACCGACTGAAAAATTATGGTCAAATTCTTAAGATGTTGATGTAGAAAGTAGCTTGTGCACAGCTAGTGCTGAACAGCGAGAACGGTGAATCAAATCAATTTCTTTTCTACATAGCATTTGATGAATTTTGGTGCATTTTCAGAATATATTGATGAAAAAGTCAGATCCGGTGACACACACACCCAGACACACTTCACCAAATTTGATTTATCTACTGAAATATTCTGAAAATGGATCACCATTCATATAAAATATCATGTAGGAAACACATAATTTCTGTATTGTGAAAACATTGTACTTTTCTCAAACATACATGTATCATAATAATGATTAGACGATACCTATGAATCAATTGAACACAGTTAGAAAACGTTTATTGGAAAAAAAAGCTTAAATCATATATATACCTTTTTTCGTAAGTACATTTAATGTTAAAACATTGGTAGGGATCCGTAAGGAAGCTGGTTACTGTAGTTAGAAAAGAAAGTATACGCATCACGGTTTATGTATATATAATAATAATCTAACATATCTCTAGAGATTGATGTTGTACTAGATAGTCCGACCAAGTCCGACCAATTAGCGCAGTTGCTAGAGTATCGGAAAGGTAGTCCGAAGTCGGAAGAACAAAAAGGTTCCGGGTTGAGTCCCGGTCCGGCTGCACATTTGTCTAGCCTTTATGACGGTTGTTGATCCAGCCATTGTCGATCCGGACTGGATTATGACAGCCATTGTCGATCCGGTATGGATTATGACTAGATACTGTAGCATTCCGAGTTCGTTCCATGCCATATCTGTCTGGGAACAACTGAAAATGTCTTCTTGTTTATGTGCGCTGGGTGGGTGGGTTGGGGGTGGGAGGGGGATTGGCGGTGGTATGTCATGATTCATAAGAAACTTACAGGTAGACCTGCACATACCGAATAATCGTGAACTGTGCTCGCCCTATAGGTTTAACCTATTTCATATTGTTAAGTATAAGAATAGTATTTTCATATTATTAATTGTTGATTATGTTGCACCAATAATATATTTAAGGCTTTGGTAGCATATGTCTCTGAAACTTTTTCATTCTGATGTTCTGCTGTTCTGCTGGCAGAATGAGAAAAAGAAGCAAGTTTCATTCTGCTGATATATGGCGCGAAAACTAATGGGTTTCGGTGAAATGTTTATTTCAATGAGGTGCACCTTTTCAGCACCAAAACCCCGCATGCGAGAGCATACAGAAACAGCGGAATGCCGGCCCGCCCTCTGTTTCACGTAAAACTTCATTCAGCTGATCTCTAGCTCTGAACAGAAGCACTTTAGATAAAGAAGATCAGAAGAAAAACTGTTTGTATTAATGCCATGGACATTTTGCGCACGAAAGACGGCGTGTCTTTGAAACATTTTCATTCTGCTGTTCTGCCGTTCTGCTGGCAGAATGAGAAATAGAAGCAAGTTTCATTCTGCTGATATATAGCGCGAAAACTAATGGTGTTCGATGATGACATTAATGACAAACAATGTTTATTCCGATGAGGTGCTCCTTTTCGGCACCAAAAACCCGCATGCGAAAGCATACAAACTAAACAAACTAATGGTTTTCGGTGATGACATTAATGACAATTTTTTTTTAATTTCAATAAGGTGCACCCTTTCAGCACCAAGCAAAACTGTTTGTATTAATGCCACGGACCTTTTGCGCAATAAGAACAACGTTATTTTGAAACTTTCTCATTCTGCTGTTCTGCCATTCTGCCACTTTATTTTCATCTTGCTATTCTGCCTATTCTGCTGGCAGAATGACAAATTTCATTCTGCTGTTCTGCCATTCTGCTGGCAGAATGACAAATTTCATTCTGCTGTTCTGCCATTCTGCTAACTTTACCACGCCTGAAAAAGCCGTTAGAAAATTTGATTTCTAAAATTGTTCGCCCTTATTGTTACCAACGTCGCACTGCACTTCGATGTTCACATATGAACAATTAAAGGGACACTGTCCGTAACTTTTAGCTTATAAAACACACAATAATTATGTTCGCAAACATTACACACTAAATATTATTGAATATTTACTAATTAAAAGCAAGATTGTTTAACGGAATTCAATCGCGGTACAAAAAAAAAGTAAATCAGCTTCGTGCGTTTGAACTCGCAGCCCAAACTAAAATTACACTCACAGTAATAATAGTGTCAGTGAGCGTAACGTGGTCGACGTCGCTCCCGAGTGAGCTAAGCAATACATACTATGGTGAAAACCTAATGCGCTAATGACAGTCACGTGATCGCAGAAAAAGGTAAATATTGTGGGTCCCACTTTATTTACATATAATAAATAAAACTTCTTTTTTTTCAAACTCACGAATGTATTCCTACATACTTCTTAGGGTCTTTCCTCATGTTTTCATGTATACATTTCACTGAATAAAAGTCAGACAGTTATTTGGTTATGCTCAATATCTGCTTACTTACGGACAGTGTCCCTTTAATGTGTCGAAGTTTGTGACTTTTTACACCTGACCCTTATTATATGTGAGATAAAGTGTTTTTTGATAAATGGTGTGTCATTGTTGTCGGCTAATAAATGAATTCAACAATAAGTTGTCTGCTGACGTTTTTAAATATTTGATTTTTTACACAATCTAAAAGAAGTGACTAAACGTTTTTCCATCAGTATATAAGTAAACAAGTGAACACCAACAATGGTGAGAACGCCGGATTGCAAATTTAACATTTTAAGTGAAAAATATAAGTAAATAGGAGCTCACTCACTACGCTGTTTTCCAGGGAGAAAAAAAAAGTTTAGATCTAGTCCATTCTGATGTGCTCATGTCTGTCGCGTAAATGTCGCGTAAGTGGTACATAACATTTATTTTTGTCCGAAATCTTATTGAAAATGAATTCCATTCAATTTGAAATTTTCTAATCAACGTGAATTGTCATAAGTGGTTATTTTATCCACGGATAATGATTCTATAGCCAATAATCTGCCGCGAAAACAGGATGGAAGTAACTAATGAAACATACCCGTGACAAATCGTAACTAATCGGTTATTTCCGTATCACTCCGGTAAAAGGATCGAGATGAACATTCGGTTATATCCGTGAAATGGCATTTTTTCACCCCATATTTCACGCGTGTGATAAAGCTTTATTGCCCGACAACGAAAAAAAAAGGTCTATCAAAAACAACATATTTGTAGGGAAGTATATGATAAATAATTATATTTATTATTGGCCATGTGTAACACACGGGTTGGGCGCTGAATACATAGAGGATCTTAAACGAGTTCCCATTTCATATAAGATTTATGAAACGAGTTATGAATTATTTTAATTTTAACGAGCCTTTTGGCGAGTTAAAATTAAAAATAATTCATAACGAGTTTCATAAATCTTATATGGAATGGGAACGAGTTTAAGATCATTTTTATCACATAACACTGCAATCAAATTAGTAAAAAATAATTCAGATAGACATAGAACCGCCACGACGTCAGACACACTTTAGCGGCAAAACGTCATAAAATATGTGACGTCGTATTACGTCGCGTCTCACACATAACGTTGCGTATAAAAGAGTTCGTGTTTAACCTCTTTACAAAATAGCAGTTTAGGCCAACTTTTTAACAAACCAACAACAATGTTTTGTTTAACGTGCATTATTTTTATAAGCTGTCACAAATAATACGTTTATTACTCAGATCTGGGTGAATTTGTAATAAATAAATTGGTTTCAGTTAATAAACTTGCGTAGTGTTACAGGTTTAACTCAACCAATTAAAATCGTTCCAGGTTGTATTACACGTGTGTCATATTATATAAATATCACATTCAATTCAATTTTCAATTCAAATCTTTATTCACTTAGGTTCATACATATGAACAGCATAAGCAACAGTTACAAAATACATTTATATCAATGGCGACAGATCATCAAATATAATTCTAAACACGTATACATCAGGAAACGACTATATACAAACTATATATAAAATTCATGAAAGTGATAGTAAGAATGTTCACCCTGAGGATATGGTTAACGCCCGAGGCGAAGCCGAGTGTGATAATCAATATCCGAAGGGTGAACATTCTTACTATCACCCTCTTCGCCGAGGGCGATAATCATATCCTCAGGGTGAACATTCTTACTATCACCCTCTCATGAATGTGATATTTTATTATACCGAAATCCCCTCGGGCAAAAAACAAGATTCATTTTCAGTACCGATTTCACTCTGCCAGATTCCTTTATTGCAAAAAACATTTTTTTTTTCTAAAAGTTGCTATGAATGTATATCGTTGGATCGGAAATAACGTAACTAAGAAAATGAGTGGTAGTTTATTGAAATCGGTCAAGTACTTTTGAAGTTATGATTAGTTAAAAATAGCAATTTCACCATACTGAGCCGATTACGTCACCGAAACAGTGCGCATCAAAACTGCGCATGCGATAATTTTTTTACTATCACCCTGCGATTTACTATCACCCTGTACTATCACCCTCGCGTGAGATAGTAAGAAATAACACATTGTTGTCTATGGTGATTTAGCATGGGCGTCTTATGTGAGGTATAATAAAATATAATATTAAATGGGTGTTCGACACTGCTAACAAGGGACGTTATGTGATAAAATGATGTAAATAACATCAACATTTGCATGCTATCGAGCAAATAAACATACAAAACGTTGATTAGTGATGAAGTCAATAAGCAAAATGATTGATATCCGTCTTCGACCAACAGGTCACAGTTGTCGAACGTTGCAATTTCGTACAGCGTTGCCTATCCCAAACTGAACTAGATGCAAAGTACGGAGTAACCTGCGCCGAACTTTGCAATGGACTTGTAATTAACGCATTTTAAATAAGTTAGTTTAAACTGCAACGAGCTTAATATATGTGACTTTGAAGTAGAATATCGCTTAATCTCCCTGATCTCCCTGATCTGTATTTATTAATGTTATTTAGTTAATAGAAAAGAAAATAATAGTATGGAGTTCCTCTAAAATAAAATGCTGTTCGCGGTATATGCAGAGCAACATCGAAAATGACATAACGCTATTATTAGTTATTGGGTTTGTTACTGACCCCCTACAGAAATATGTGGGGTCAGTAAGATTTATAGGGGGCGAGGCAATAGCCGAGTCCGCCTATGTATCTGACTGACCCACATTTTTCTGTAGGGGGCAGTAACAAACCCAATAACTGATTTATTGCATCGAGCACCTTTATTTAATGCAAACACCGATATTTAACCCATATTAATGGAGCGTCAACGTCATTGAGGCGTTCGCGCAATTTGACGTCATGACGTTGACGTCACGACCGGAACAATTTAAAAACATTATTAATTTACTTATTATGTTTGTTACTAACGCCTTAACGAACTGATTGTAAATGCTTTAAACTTTGAATCGGTATTGTAGTCCATATTGTTTTAGTGACCCTCTATGAAATCTACTGACCCACTATAGAATAATAGAGGGTCACCGCTCTAATCCAATGAAATTCCTAGGATTTTGTGCGCGGTGCAATAAAAGCTGATGGTACAGCTGTAGAAACATTTAGGTAGATCGCTGATTATAAGTTAAAAACGGACTTTTCTTAAAAAAACAAACACAAAACAAACAACAACAAAAACAAACAAAATGCACTAATTCATGTTAAAAAGATCATATCAAAGTTAGCAACAGGTTATTCGGAACTAAACATTCGCCATTATAGTTTGAATGAAACCGGGATTAAGATGCTTAAAATGAAAGTTGGTGGGTAACCTAGGATAGTGTACAATACTGTGAAAAAGATTATCCATGTAAATAAGGAATCAATGGCCTGCTCCATCATTAGGTGATGGCCCTTTAAAAATATCAGTATTTTTAAAGACCCCAAGAAAAGAATGATGTAGCTCCCTTTAGACAGCCCCCACTAATAAGTATGTCAATTTAAAAAGAACTGTTTCCGAAAGAGGCAGAAAAAGAGGAATTTGATATTATGGAATACATTTAGTTTTCTTCTTCTTTCGAATGTTGACATAAACATATAAAGAACGAAGTCAACAGCCATGGCGAGGGATCTCTCAGACTCCTCGATGAGGAGTAAGTGTTCGACTTCCTTATCACTCGACTCTCGTCTTCTGCAAGATCAATTTTATTTAATATATCTGGAGTTGTATGACTGTGCTATATCTTATTAATACACATATTTGCATGGTGTTCTCGTTGAAAAATTTCGCAGAGTTATTGCCCTTGTGTGTACCACTAAGTACTATATAGAGTCTGGTCTCAGCGAGTTGGCTTATTTAAACACCGACATGGGCGTAGCCCCGAGATGGGCGTAACCCATCGAGGTGTTTTAATAACCAACGAGCTGAGACAGACTCTATCTTTTTTGTTGCATGGTGTACTTAGTAACATTGTGACGTCAGAGTGACGTCCGTACTCTAAATTCCTCTATCTGGTATTTGTAGTAGTTACCCTAAATTGAACAATTTAATGCTTTGCATTCATCAAAGGAAATGCCACCGACCATGCTACAATAAGCCTACTTTGTTGAACGTTTTCTAAAATGAAGTCCCTCATTCTTAGATGAAATATGGCACTGTATGCAGAGAGAGAGAGAGAGAGAGAGAGAGAGAGAGAGAGAGAGAGAGAGAGAGAGAGAGAGTTGTTAAACGTTTCTAAAATGTAGTCCCGCCTTCGTAGATGAAATATGGCTCTGTATGTATGCAGAGAGAGAGAGAGAGAGAGAGAGACAGAGAGAGCTGGAAAGTTTCCACATTTGCCTATGATTATTAACAACGTCTTCACGATCACGATGGCGTTACCCGAACCGAATCAATACTTAATGTTATTGCCTTTTATAATGCGATAAAAGTTGTGGGAAAATAACGGTATTTGAATATTCAAATGTGTATCGAAGATATGACTAATCTGGGTAAATATTGTAACTCTAAATTCTGCATTATAAATTATATTCCTTGAATTTATAATTAAGTAATGTGGGGTGCACCTTTTGTGCTCTCCTGTGCTAAGGAAGATTATACTAAACGCTAATACTAAATGTGGTATAAGGACTGGATTAAACAATCTATAGTCATTGATAATAAACTGTATAGGGACTGAATGTGATTTGGATGTCATTTTATGACTAATTCTTAAATAATGACCAATGTTTTTCTCAGTTTTAAAATACGGTTGTAAGCCCAACAAATTTCCAAAGTTACTGCTTAGTAAATTCATTATTGAGCATTTGTAATGACTTGCTGCATTAAGAAAATATTCCCTTTCACTCCCTAACATTTTGAAATATACTGAACAAAAAAGAAACGTCCGTTGATGTTGATGCTTATTGTCTAGACATCAAAACAGGAAAAAAATAATGACGTTTTAAGAATAATTAGATAGACCGCCATCAAAAGTCCTAACAAAGATGTTTTTTAAAAGTTCAGTACACAGGGGAGTTAGCCCCCTTTTCCTAAAACATTTAGTTCGGCCACAAAAACAAATTAATGTACGAAAAAAAACGAAATTTGTCCGAGACAATATTCTCTATAAAAAATTATCTTCCTTGCCAAAAAAATCACAAAAAACATAACACAGATTGTGTAGATGGCAGCTTTTGATTATCAACCATCATTAAATTACCTCTCTTTAACATTTCCATATCATCCATAAAACATTATTGTTTGGCACATTTGAAACTGTTTAATGGGATATTTAGTACTCACTTAAGTGTGCTTACAAACATCAAACATTGCTGTTTAAGCTTTTATACGCCCTCAAAAACTGGCCTATGAAAATACCCTTATTTAGTCTCTCTGTTTCGTGCTCCTATGACCTCCCCAATTGGCCATTCATTTTATTTCTGGTTCGTGTCTGTTCAAATATCTTATCTAATTTATTTACTACAAGTTACCTCGTGCGTGTTTTTATCACAATAAAACTATACACGATTTCTGAAGAGCAATTTGATATTTCAGCCAAGATTCGAATTAATTAGTTTGCAAAGTATGCATATTATATAACGACACAATGGTAGTATTATATCAGTTCATCGCGGGTATCATACATCACGAACCACTAGTTCATAAATTTTAATTTGTTAGCACTTGTAACCTTGCGACGAACGACAACTACCTCCTTTTGAATGAGATTGTGTTTAACTGCTGTGAGTGCACACGTGTTTACACTAGTAGCACAAGTGTACACTTTATATGTTCTCCTTGTGCATGTTTTACTGACTCGTCACCTTATTTTGGTATGTTCGTATTAAAATGACACCAAGGTACGAGTGAAATACGTGCGCATAAAACTGGTTTCAGACCAACAGCGGCCGTGTTACTACTGAAATAATATAAATTATCGTCACTTGCCATATTGCTGACCAAATATCACGTCGGTCTCAGATCTGCAGTGGCCATGATGGCTCACCGTATATCACGGCGGTCTCAGATCTGCAGTGGCTGTGTTGCCACACCGTATATCACGGCGGTCTCAGATCTGCAGTGGCCGTGTTGCCACACCGTATATCACGGCGGTCTCAGATCTGCAGTGGCCGTGTTGCCACACCTTATATCACGGCGGTCTCAGATCTGCAGTGGCCATGATGGCTCACCGTATATCACGGCGGTCTCAGATATGCAGTGGCCGTGTTAACACACCGTATATCACGGCGGTCTCAGATCTGCAGTGGCCATGATGGCTCACCGTATATCACGGCGGTCTCAGATCTGTAGTGACCGTGTTGCCACACCGTATATCACGGCGGTCTAAGATATGCAGTGGCCGTGTTGCCACACCGTATATCACGGCGGTCTCAGATATGCAGTGGCCGTGTTGTCACACCGTATATCACGGCGGTCTCAGATCTGCAGTGGCCATGATGGCTCACCGTATATCACGGCGGTCTCAGATATGCAGTGGCCGTGTTGCCACACCGTATATCACGGTGGTCTCAGATCTGCAGTGACCGTGTTGCCACACCGAATATCACGGCGGTCTCAGATCTGCAGTGGTCGTGTTGCCACTCCGTATATCACGGCGGTCTCAGATCTGCAGGGCCGTGTTGCCACACCGTATATCACGGCGGTCTCAGATATGCAATGGCCGTGTTGCCACACCGTATATCACGGTGTACTCAGATATACAGTGGCTTGGTTGCCACACCGTATATCAAGGCGGTCTCAGATCTGCAGTGGCCATGTTATCCCACGGTATATCAAGGTGATCTCAGATCTACAGTGGCCTAGTTGCCACACCGTATATCACGGCGGTCTCAGATCTGCAGTGGCCGTTTTGTCACTCCGTATATCACGGCGGTCTCAGATCCGCAGTGGCCATCTTGTCACGCAGTGGCCGTATTGCCACACCGTATATCACAGCGGTCTGATCTCTGCTGTGGCTGTTGCCGCACAATATATATCACGGCGGTCTCAGATAGCCAATGGTCGTGTTGCCACACCGTATATCACGGCGTCTCTCTCAGACCTGCAGTGGCCTAGTTGCAACACCGTATATCACGTCGGTCTCAGATCTGCAGTGGCCGTTTTGCCACACCGTATATCACGGCGTCTCAGACCTCCAGTGGCCGTGATGACATACCGTATATCATGACCGTCTCAGGTCTGCAGTGGTTGTTTTACAACACCGTGTATCACGGCGGTCTCAGGTCTCTTGTGGCCGTCACGTTGCCACTCCGTATATCACGGCGGTCTCAGATCTGCAGTGGCCGTGTTGGCACACTGTATATAATGGCGGCCTCATATCTGCAGTGGCCGTGTTGCCACACCGTATATCACGGCGGTCTCAGAGAGCCAGTGGTCGTGTTGCCACACTGTATATCACGGCGGTCTCAGATCTGGAGTGGCCGTGTTGCCACACCGTATATTACGGCGGTCTCAGATCTGCAGTGGTCGTGTTGCCACTCCGTATATCACGGCGGTCTCAGATCTGCAGTGGCCGTGTTGTCACACTGTATTTCATGGCGGCATCAGATCTGCAGTGGCCGTATTGCCACACCGTCTATCACGGCGGTCTCAGATAGCCAGTGGTCGTGTTGCCACACTGTATATCACGGAGGTCTCAGATCTGCAGTGGTCGTTTTGTCACTCCGTATATCACGGCGGTCTCAGATCTCTAGTGACCGTGCTGCCACGCCGTATATCACGGTGCACCGTGATATACGGCGTCTCGACACGCGATAGAACAGGTCGTTGAAACACAACATCTCATCGACTCAAAAGGAAGCATACAATGGGGACGAAGAAAAACATACACAAAGCCTTACACTGAGTATGTTTTGAAAAAGCTGCTTGGGTCGGATGGTGCTGACCCACCTACTTGCATGTAGAAACATGAGGAAAATGTAAAATATATTTCTTTTTTCTATTATGCAACAAATTATGAATATATTGCACAAATGTATGACTTTATCTTTATAAGTACTCTTCAAAAGTTGATTTTTTTTTTAGCAAGATCTTTTGGTTTGTTTACCTTGTCAACCAATCAAAATTAAGAGATTCTGTGTAATAGCTCCGAATTTACCTGGAACTTTTTCCCTGCCCGCTGATTGGTTGGTAATTGGTGTAGTTTGATCTAAACCACAGTGTTTCATATATCCTCATTGCCGGAGCCTTCACGTATACCACGGTGTTTCATATCTCCTATTATAATAAATATTAACGAACATTATATATGAAATTAATTAATATCAATATTCCACTGTTGAATTAATCACTTGTTATGTAAATCTAACATACGCATCGGTTACATGTCTGTTACTTAATATAACATACTAATGTGGGTTACATATTAGGATGTGTCAACATTTGAAACATATGTAATTTCTATCTGGATATGTTTCTTTTGCAAGACTTTTCCGTTTATGTCCGTGAACAAATAACACACATCCAACAAAATAACACATTATTCATTAGGTTATACTCGGACGAAATGAAAGTTTCCCATTAGATATGCCTCCGTCAGGGAGCGAAACAACGTGGGGCAGAGGTATGGGCCTTATTCATTGAGCTAGCAAGGACACTATATAGGTCTCACTACAGAAATACCTCCCTTGGGCAGGACGGTAGAAGATTCCTACACCGTAAAAAACTAGGGCTGTGTTAATCGGTTTGCTCTGAACTTGGAAATGTGCAATCATTCTCTTATTTCTGCCTTCAGGTGACAAGATTGGAACATGTTCATGACTTCTGCCAAGTTTGGATGCCACTGGGTGATTTTCGAGGAAGATATGATAATTTGAAAATGGGTAGGAATACAGTTGAATTATCAGTGAAATGGAGCTAGTTTTGAGGGGTACTGAAAAAGACTGGAATTTAAAAATATTTAGTCTGGTCAACTTTTGATTTTTTGTGGATATTCTGAGCTTCAGAGGAAGGTTTGCAGATTGAGGGGAGATTTAAAGACCAATGGACAGTTTAAAGTATGTTCGCAGTGGTCCACAAGTGACCATTTCTACATATATTATATAGTGTTGATTAATTCACTAGTGAGACGTATAGGGCCCGTGCAAAGTCAATACACTGTACCAAGAATGCGATTTCGGGTACTTATACTGCGTATCGGACAATACTTTACTACTGGTCCTATAATCCAAGTCTAAGCTATAAGGTATCAAAATAAAAAAAGTTGAAGAGGGAAGGTTGTTGGACTACCTACATTACATTACATCTCGAATTTAAAATGATAGTGGTGCCCGCCGCATTCATGTTTATGTCCTATTGAAACATTTCATTACATAGATTTGTTTGAATGGTGTTTTACGTCATTTTAGCACATGTTAGGTCATAACTGACAGTCGATCTTTTTCCCCATTAAATAGAAGAGTATTTTAAAGAACAACTTATTTATTATCAGACACATTATCAGTGTGTTTTAACTATTGATTCCCATCGACTGCATTGACACATATGCTCTGTGATATATTTAAACATATAAATAGAAGATTCTTCCATCGATTGAATGATATGTAAATATCTAAATATATGAGGGTACTTACAAGTTGTGTAAATCATAATGTTTGTTTATATTACCTGTGATACAACAAGGTATACATCGTACCTATGTTTATGTATAAACAAAAGATGAGTTAGAGATGTTTCGATTAGGGATGTATCGATATCGATTATAGATGTATTGATTCCTTTGTTTGCTTAGTATGTTGACAATAATATTCGTTGTAAATCAATGTGCGTGTGTTTTAATTGGCAGGATATGTTAAAATCATCTCAGACAATACAAATAACGCATATCTGATCAAGTATTAATTAGTATTATTGGATATAAACAACCTAATTAAGTTAGTATTAAAGTGAAAATAGCATATACTGGATTAGTTACGACATTAAAAACACACAAACATGGTAAGTCATGTTTTCATTTAGTATTTCAAATTTGCATAACTAAAACAAATTGTAAAGTACATCTATCAAAGACAACACAAACTCAACGACAACCTTGATGTATATGCATACTGTGTACAAATTATTCGGTAATAACACGTAAGTATGGAAAAATGACTTTACGCTAATTTGTACCTACGGAAGCCTATAGGTACCTTTTGAGTTATGACCTGTGACTTACGAATTATGTCTTACGACTTTTGACTTGTGATGCATGTCTTTTGAAGAAGAGAAATACGGAAAATTTATTCAAGATGGAGGAAGCAGAGCCTATAGATTCTGAAAGGGAAAAAAACGAGGCAAGTATTTAATTATTCTTTTGACTGATTGATATATTACACAGAATATGAATAAATACTGAAAAGATGATCACTTGGAAGCAACACAAACAAACAAGAGAGAAAAGTAACAGACTCGATTTTATTGAGTCTGTTCATGAGAGGTGTTCAAAGATCATTCAAATGTAAATAAAACAAATTCAAATCAGTAAAATGATGGATGCATGCACAGAACGAAATCGTGAACAATGAAACAACAAGCAATTGGCCAAGTCCGTCAGGTCTATTGGTTGTACCGATTGTTGATAACTTGCTAAAGAAAAGAAAAAGTTGTTAGTAACTTGTAAAGACTGAACTCTGCTAAAATAAGTATCAAACAGTCAATGGTGAGGAGAAATGGCACGTTTTTTTGTCCATGCTATGACCGTGATAATGGTAAAGAATATTCATAGGTTGTTTTTATAAGCCCATGTCAAATTTGTTCAACATAAAAGCAATATTTGATAATTTGTTTTTTGAATATTTTTTGTTACAAATTACAGATCGGTAAAAGAAAAAAAAATGAAAGACGCAAAAGCTACACATTACATTGTGGATGGCCAGAATGCTACACCAGAGGTACTTTCCGACACGTCACATCGCGCTGAGGCGTGGGGATTCGGATCGTCCCCCATGCTATAGAAGAGGCCAGACTGTAGTCTTTAATTGAGTTGGGAAAAACAGTTTTCTTCCCAGATGACATGCATGTAAAGTTGATAAATCTGGCAATCTAGTAGGTATGTCATAAAACAATTCAAAGACATGAAATAACATGAATGGACAGAGCTGTAACGTTCACAACAGGAAAATATAGTAAAGACAAGAAACAGATGATCAAAAATAGGAGTTTAAGTCCGACTGTCGGTTGAGAGTATTTTCTTCTGAAAGACAATCAAGAACCAAACACGTAGAAGTGAAATATAGCTGCCAGAGAGTCCACCTCTGCATACTCTTGAACTATGAACTCAAAAAGTTGTTATTCAATGACAGGTTGTTCTAGGGTATCAGGTTATCCAATAGATGAGGACTGCAATCCGTCGTAGGATGGGTTCCATATTTCACTCTGCATTGCTATTAACGCAAATAAAGGACATTTTAGTTTTTCCTCAAATAACGGAAGTACTAGATAATTGTGCTATACTCCATACACAGAATGAAATACATGGATATGAAACATCGTGTTATAACAAATATCACAGCACCTATACAAAGAAGATCTTACACGAGTGCTCATTCATTATTGAATTTATTAAACGAGTTGGTAAAATGATATAATGCGAGGCTCTTGCCGAGCATTATATTATTTTTTCTAACGTGCTACCGAGTTTAATAAATTCATAATGAATGATAACGAATTTTAGATTCTATTTATCACATAACTTATAACGTCACATTACGTCATTAACGTACATTAACGTGACGTCCACTTAACGTTATGTTATACCACTAGTGGAATATCCAAACTATTGAATGGTGTTATTACACTCTCACACCGCATGTTATGTGATACATGTTGTTATACTTTGTATAAACATGGTGAAAAGTACAGTTTACCATACTTTCTGTGTCCTGGTGGATACAGAGCGTCAGTTGTTATTGATAACACACACTATTTTCTTAAGGCATCAGTTCTAGCTATAATGTTGCTTTGGATAAAATTGAAACCAATGCAACTGAGGTCCAGGATATTGTGGGACACCAAGATTCCAGGTGTAACTCAGCCAGTTAGATCTGCCTAAGGAATTTGCTAGGGGAACAAAAACAATTGTGCATCAAACACAAAACAATTGTCCAAGTACATTGCAAGGCGTCCAATGCATCATTAAAAGTCATAAACCACAATATCCCACCTGAAATGATCTTGTTATATAAATATGATTGAAAACCAACAAAAATCAATTATTTGTCTCTAATTCTAATGGCATGGCATTTGTGTCTAATTGCATAAATCGTTAGAGTTTAGTTTATCTGTTTAGTTTATTTATTGACTAAATAGTACCATGCAGTCCTCTTATAAATGATGATATTTGGATAAATTTGCTCCCATTCCTAATGTGTTTATGTAGCTAGCAGAGCGCCACCGGCCCTTATAGCCTTTTGTTTATTTCTAAATCGAATTTCCTAATAGTAGGCTTCGTCCTGTTCCTTAGGTGATCACGAGATTCAAAGAATATGGCCATGATATGAGAAGAAAAAATATGGTGGACAAAAACCAAGACCCTCCTCAGTTTGAAATGGTCGTCCCCACAACTTGACTTATATTTGTTTGTTCCCCCCCCCCCCCCCCACCCCCCCACACACACACACACACACACACACACCATTTTTATTCTTGGTCTGTTTTAGAGGTTAAAATGAGGTTTTGGACTTTATATTTATTAAAAAATGTATGCTTACCTGTGTTTTTATTTCTTTTTAAAACATATATTATGTTCAGTTATAGATATCGTAAGATCTGTTGAGAAATGTAAACCGTAATTGTAGAGTGGAAATATATGATGCGGGATTAATTCGTAACAGCAATTGTATCGAAAACGAAACAATTTTCTGACATAGAAATTGTATTGTATAAGTAACTGTTTAGCTAAATCGCTAACACTGAAACGTATCATTTTCAGTTCATGCTCTTGCGCATTTGCATGTATTTTGCCTTTTAATTATACAAGGATCCACTGTGATTGCGTATCTTTCATGTTTTTACAAATGTAAAGGATTAGCTAACAATAACAGTACGCATGTCTCAACAGATCTTTCGGCATCTATAAGTATACATATTAATGAGGTCCCTGTATACGTTCAAAGCGGCATCGACATATGTGGAAAGTTACACATTTGGCTTCAGGAGGTTTTACAACTCAGTTGAACATAATTGTTTTGGAGATGCACCAGAAATATTTGGTGGTCGGGATTTCGGTGGCCTAGGCGATCAAGAAGACGTAAGTGCTTGTATGGGTACATACATCTACAAACTCGCACTTATGTATCCAAGCACGCACTTCCTGGTCGACTTGGCTACAGAAATCCCGACCACCAATTGAAATAGCTCATAATTCATTAATTCAGGCTTGTCATAAGAAATATCAGCGCTCATATGAGCTCTTATAGTGTGGATATTCCAGTGATGGGCAATATTGTCAAGCTCTGCTTCGACCTGACACATGAAGCATTATTTTAAACATTCATAACATATCGGATCCGTTTCATTGAACAGGTTGCTCTCTCGTAAATCATTGAAAAAACAAATGCACCATTAACATCATGGTGTCTTGGGAATTGTTGGAAGTAGTTGTGTACATAGATACCATTTAATCGAACTGAATTGTATTGTAACAGTTCACCATCACATTGTATAGGTTAATTCCAGCGGGGAATGATACATAGGAGTATGGGAACCGTACCCTACGTTTGCCTTTAATAAATTCTTCATCGACTCCGATACACGGGACCGTCTAGTTTACGTCGCATCTCCATCCGACCAAAGTAATCCAATGGCGCCAGTGGGGCTCGAACTCGTGATCTGCAGATTTAGAGTTAAATGTGCTCTACACTTGGCCGCCGCGGCCCCAACACCATTTATAAAAAGCACGACAACTAGCGTATTTGAGGTGAAAGCGAAACTGTTATTTGAAAATAATTAGATATTAGTCAAACCAATACATCGTTGACGCTACACATTAAACTAGCAACTAGTTTAATATAAACAAGAAAAACTTGATGCAAAGCATCAATTCGGCGCCAAAATTTTGAAGAATTAAAACATACGTTATTAAATAACAGTACACGTGTTTATCAGTTATTTTAACTTATCATCAGTACTAAACCTTGGTATATTTAGTGGTCATGGACATAATATTAACAAACGTTGCTATGTTGACTTGGTTAAATGTATTTTGAATTAACTAGGTCATTCAGACAATTTTCCAAACGGTTTCGTTGCAGGACTTTCCTTAAAATGTGTTAAATGAATTGACTGCATTAGGTTTAAATAAATAGTTTATGGAAAGATAAGGTGATGAATGCCGAGTGATTACAAAGTCGTTGTTGAAACATTTGGAGAGAAAGCTAAGTAAGCCAAGAATTAATGGACAATGCACTTCACATATCTGTTTGATTTTTTAACGTCGTTTTTATGCCATGAAGGGCCAACAGACGATCAGTTTTAGACTAATTGTTTTTGTTTTGTTATTAAACCTAGTACTGTATCACATGAACCATCTATACAGGTAACTGATAATTTACTCATTTGAATTAGTGGCTGGAGACGAGGGACAATAAGACACAATGTTGCATGTCAATCATTATAAAGGGTGTACGCTATAGAAATAGTGTCATGTTTAAAGACAACATGGTACTGTCTGAGGATCCAACTGACCTCTGGATTCAAAGCCCAGTGCGCTACTAACAGTGGTAATGCCGACTTTTTCAGTTGTAATTTGAAATGAATCTGCTATTTAATAGCACTTGTGAATATGATCATGATATTTTTATTTATACCCGTAAAAAAAACTAAAAAAAAACACACAAAATATACAGTTTTATAAAAAAAATTGGCACAGGAAGAAAACAATTTAATAAAATGCGTATTCAAGCACATGGACAGGTAAAAATTTAACTGAGATTATTGAAATTTTAAAAAGAAAATTGGTAAATGTTTATATTTATGTTTGTCGGTCTGTCCTAAGGGTCTGGTGCTGATTCTAAGATATCCAGGCACCAAGTGCCTATTGGACTGCTACAGTTAGGATGATGTTCGACATTTCCATGAAAATGGGAGTAATGCAGAAATGACCGCGCTCGACATCTCCATAAACATGAGAGAAATGCAGAAATGACTGCGGTCGACATGTCTATGAAAAGGAGATAATGCAGGAATAACAGCACTCGAAATCTCTGTAAAAGTGAGAGTAATGCGCAATGACAGCGCTTGACATCTCCATAAAAATGGGAGTGATGCAGAAATGACAGCGCTCGACATCTCCATGATAATGGGAGTAATGCAGAAATGACAGCACTCGACATCTCCGTGAAAATGAGAGTAATGCAGAATTGACAGCTCTCGACATCTCCATGAAAATGACACCGCTCGACATCTCCATGATAATGGTAGTAATGCAGAAATGACCGCTCGACATCTCCATGATAATGGGAATAATGCAGAAATGACAGCGCTCGACATCTCCATAAAAATGAGAGTAATGTAGAAATGACAGAGCTCAACATCTCTATGAAATGACTGTATTGCAGGAATAACAACGGTCGACATCTCTGTAAAAGTGAGAGTAATGCGCAATGACAGCGCTCGACATCTCCATAAAAATGGGAGTCATGCAGAAATGACAGTGCTCGACGTCTCCATGAAAATGAGAGTAATGCAGAAATGGCAGCGCTCGACATCTCCATGAAAATGAGAGTAATGCAGAAATGACAGCGGTCGACATCTCCATAAAATGGGAGTAATGCAGAAATGACAGCGGCCGACATCTCCACGACAATCGGTGTAATGCAGAAATGACAGCGGTCGACATCTCCATAAAATGGGAGTAATACAGAAATGACAGCGGTCGACATCTCAATGAAAATGAGTGTAATGCAGAATTGACAGCGGTCGACATCTCCATGAAAATAGGAGTAATGCAGAAATGACAGCAGTCGACATCGCCATGATAATGGGAGTAATGCAGAAATGACAGCGGTCGACATCTCCATAAAATGAGAGTAATGCATGAATGACAGAGGTCGACATCTCCATAAAATGGGAGTAATGCAGAAATGACAGCGGTCAACATCTCCATGAAAATGGGAGTAATGCAGAAATGACAGCGGCCGACATCTCCATGAAAATGGGAGTAAAGTAGAAATGACAGCGGTTGACATCGCCATGAGCACATGTAAAACACTGGGCGTGAGACATACACCCGTGAGGAATTTCCTAACTAGGCATGGGACCCTTACGAGACATTTTGAAATGTCAACTTTAGTCGGACACCCGCAACCCCCCATAACAAACCGTAAGGATATACTTTAAATCGAGAGAATTTATTTAGTGTAGATTTATTTAAATCTTTTCCATTTATTTAAATTTGGTGCAGTCCATGTTAAATAGTGAAAAAAAATCATGTTTTTGATCTAAATATGTTTTTTTAAAACAGCGCACTATTGTTCCATTTCATAATTTCAGTCCTTATTTATTTTGAAGAACTTTGCCGCGATGTGTTGGCGAACATTGCCGCAACTTTGCAGCGAACATCACCACAAGCATCGCCAGAACAGTGCAGAGAAACATTTTATGCAAATGAAGTTTGATGCAAAGTTGCAGCGAACATCGCCAGAAGATTACAGCTAAAAGCATTATGCAAATGAAGTTTGCTGCAAAGTTGCCGCACACTTTTACCATGCAAATGAGGTCTGCGGCAAAGTTGCGTTGAACATCGCCGGAACATCACCAGAACCTCATTTGCATATTTGTTCGCTGCAACTTTGCCGCAGACCTCATTTGCATGATAAAAGTGTACCGCAACATCGCCGCAGCTTTGCAGCAATGTTTGCCGCAGAGTTGCAGCAAATAGTCGCCAGAAGCCTATATTTTTGGTAAGGGTAAGGTTATACATAAGTTAATTTTATAACTTAGTAAATGACATGATCCACCCAATTTGAACAAACTTGAAAGGTCAATGCTAAGATGCTTAACATAATGTTTCATGAAAATTTCAGTGTTGGTTACTGAGAAGAAGACAGATGGATGACAGCCTATGGTAAAGCTGATCTTGCACAAGCCAGTTCAGCTTAGAAAACAATATAAAATGCAGTGTCCAATCTAGGATCTAAAAAGCAGGGGGGATTTTCCCCCCTTCCTCTAAAAATGTGGGGGGATTTTCAAAAGTAAAGGGGGATGGGTTCAAACAAATCTATTACACCCTTTTCATAACACCATTTCGACTGCAAGTCGCATAATTTTGAATATGTTTGATTCCGAGTCTGCGCTCATAAATCTACTTTCGTTTTCAATACATTAGTCTGCATTTGACAGTCAAAATGAAGCATTACAAAATTAGCGATTTCCCGTAAACGAAATTTAAATGCCAAAACTTTCCGATATATCATCGTATTTTCTCATTTCTTAGCAACATTTAATGTAATTTGGCAATAATAATTAATCAAAACGATTTAAAAACGAGAACAATGTGAAAACATTTGAAACGCAGATATTACGATCGATAAATTTCGTTAATTTTTCTAAAATTCGTATTACGCATTTGACTCGTTTTCAGTCAAAATACAGGGAGACATCGTTTTAATGAAATGATTTTGTATAATTTTTGAATTATTGGTGCATCATTTCTTACAGAAATTCAAGAAATCGCTAAGCAGTTTTATCTCTTGTGTTTTATATCTTATTCTGGTGCGTTTTATAGCATGCTTTAAATGCCATTTAAACATTTTTAATTACAATCCAAACATACTCAACTATCAGTCCTTTTGATTCCCCATGCCTAAGGTCATTCCCCATGCCTAAGGTCAAAGTACTACCACAGTATGTCCGGCGCCCTCAAGGGGCGCCGAACAATGATATCGATTATATTGAACTGAATATATTGAATTTCGTGCTCTTGATAACTGCCTCGGTAGTTCAGTTATAAGGCATTGCACTTTAAAGCTGCAAACCTCTACCACAAGTGCGTTCAAGCCCAAGCGGTGTTATGTCAAGTAAGATATTTTTTAATCTTTCATCTTATCTCACTTTTGAGGTCGATGTCCCAATATGACATAACACGTGTAAAAAATATATGGTACGCACCTTAATCAGCGGACGTTTTCCTGTCTGTTCAAATAAGAATTTATGATCGATGCAAAATAGAATAACGGGGCGAAAACATTGTTCTACTCTGAAAGTTGCGTACTGTATAGCTTTCATTCGGATATGTACTAAATCACAGATGTAATAAAGTGCTTCTTAGGAGTAGATCTCTGACTACATGGATCTGCTGTTGGATGTTAAATAGACGGACTGACTAGAGATGATGTTAAAAATACTGACGTTTGAATGACTGTCATGCCCTACTCGTACTAACAAATTAAACGCAATGATCATTTAACGTGCTCGGAGGATAGACAGGTCCGCCCGGATACGCCCTCGGGGATAGACAGGACCGCCCGGATACGTGCTCGTGGGATAGACAGGACCGCCCGGATACGTGCTCGGAGGATAGACAGGACCGCCCGGATACGTCCCCATCCGATGGACGAAGCTAAGGGAAAAAAATTTATCGAGTTCAACACTATCCTTTGATTGGTGTGTAACTAAACATTCGACAAGTTGTAACTTTTAATACACTGTATGTTCAGTCATCTCTTAACGTGCAGTTCTTATAATAACGAGTATGTTTAGACTGAAAATACATTCGTGCATACCGGATATGGTTAGCCGCGTTTTACAACCTGGTCTTACACAAGGGGGTCATTGTGTAAATAAACATGTAAAACGTTAGTAGTTGGCGACCTTAGCAGACAGAATGTAAATGATATGCAAGAAAAATGTTAGTCATGGGTATCCGGATACCCATGAAATATACTTATATTATCACAAGTTGGGCCATGGTGGTGGTGGTAGAGGCGAATAAAGGATGATATTAAAAGCATTTATTTATAAAAGGAAGAGTTCACTATAAAAATAGCTGCACCTTCTTGTTAAGAATCACTATTTATATAACATTTATTTAGTTATCTTCAATAAAACATGTTTCATTTTTATTTTTTACACAGGTTGACGTGCAGCAGCTCACAGAAGAACAAATAGAAGGTAGGGGATAACCCTCTTAATTTTGATTTCCTTAGCTTGATAACATAGTCTAAAATCGGAAATGACACCAGATAGACAACGGATTGGGCAAGTGCGGAAAATTTGAACACCTTAAATAAGTAGGTCAACAGGGAAGACTTTTACAAATACATTTATAGAGTATTCCGTCAAAACCCGTAGTATGACTCGGAATTAAGGCGCGTTTCAAGACAACGTGGTCGTCAAAAACAGAAGGCTGTCCGTACTAATACACCTGAGAACTGGAATTTATATAAATCACTGAGAAACAAAGTTAATAATTTAAAAAAACATGCAAGAGAAAACTTATTTAGTAATCTCGAAGATATAATATATGAAGCAAATATAGGTGATCAGCGTAAATATTGGAAATTATTGAAACATTACATGAAGACAAATAAAAATTCCGAAGTTGTACCACCTCTGGCATCTATATTAGATAATGGAGACATTGTATAATTTATTCAGAGATATAGAAAAGGCAGATTGTTTTAATGATTATTTTGCTTCCATTTCCTCTGTTGATGAAACAAATGCTCAATTACCGCAGTTTAATTTGTTAACTAATTCAAAACTAGATGAGATTGTAATTCAAGAATCAGAAATAATTGATATCATTAATAGTTTGGTAGTAAACAAAGCTAGTGGAGAGGATGAAATAAGTCAAAGAATGCTTGAGGAAACCGTTTTTACTATATCGAAGCCATTGTCTATATTGTTTAACCGTTCTTTAAATGAAGGCGTATATCCCGATTTATGGAAAACTGCTACTGTTATACCATTGTTCAAAGCAGGCGATTCAAATTCGCCCAGTAACTACAGACCAATTTCATTAATAAGCTGTGTAGGAAAGATTATGAATCGAATCCTTTTTAAACATGTTTTTAATTTTTTAATTTTCAATGATTTACTTTTTGCGAATCAATTCGGATTTCGACCAGGTCATTCTACAGTTTATCAACTCCTAGATATTTACCATCATATTTGTCAAACAATCGATGCGAAACAACTCATGTGTATAGTCTTTGCCGATATTTCCAAAGCATTTGATCGAGTTTGGAGAAAAGCACTACTATTTAAACTCAAACAAAATGGTATAGATGGCTAACTGTTGCTAGGGATCGCAGATTATCTTTCTAATCGATCTCAAAGAGTTCTTATAAATACTGCTAAATCAGATTCGAAATTAACTTTAGCCGGTGTGCCCCAAGGATCTGTTCTTGGGCCTCTTTTCTTTTTAATATATATAAATGACATTGCCGATAATATACTAAGCATAACTAGACAATTTGCTGACGACAGCTCGCTTTCAGTTTCGACATCAAATATAGATGATATGGAAGGTATTTTAAATCATGATTTACAGATAATGTCAGAATGGGCTAAAACATGGTTAGTTACGTTTAATCCAAACAAAACTGAAGTATTATTCATATCAGCATCGAAAAATGTACGAAAACCAAATTTATTTTTCAATAATGTGCAGTTAGAATTTGTAGAACATCACAAACATTTGGGATTAACTTTAAGTAATGATGGTAAACTGCATGAACACATCAATAATATTTTATCGTCAGCATCAAAGGTTTTAGATTTGATGAGATTCCTTAAATAAAAAATTGGACGGAAAACAATGAACCAAATATATATATGCGATCGATATTAGAGTATGCTTCTATTGTTTGGGATGGCTGCACAGTTTATGAAAAAAATATTTAGAAAAGTTACAATATGAAGCTGCAAAAATTATTACATGATTAACTAGGTCCGTTTCAATTAATAAGTTAATTGCTGAAATTGGTTGGCTCTCATTAGTAGACAGACGTGTTTTTCAAAAACTTATCACCGTATATAAAACAAAAAACAGTATGTTACCAAATTCAATAGCTCAATTATTTCCGCCCTTCATGAGAGATGTAAACGATTATAATTTAAGAAACTCGAATGACTATGTCACTCCAATAAGGAGAACGGAGTTATTTTCAAAAACATTCATACCATCATCGCTAAGCCTTTGGAATGATTTACCCTTACATATTAAGGAATCACTATCATTAAACACATTTAAAAGCTCTCTTCTTAGGACGTTCCAATGCCCCACTGTTCCAAAATACTACTTATGTGGCTCAAGATATCTTTCAATCATTCATGCTCGCTTAAGAAATGCATGTAGCGATCTAAATCATGACTTGTATTTAAATCATTTGTGACTGTGGAGATCAAAGAGAGGACGTCGAACACTACTTTTTTAAGTGTTGTCGATATAGTGAACAAAGGCGTACGCTCTTTAATTCGACACGACCGTTCCATCCGTTAAGTGTTGATAAGTTGTGTTCTGGTAATACAGAGCTGAACGATAGAGATAACGAGCTTGTATTTATAGCAGTGCAAAAATATATTAAAGATACCAGGCGTTTCGATGAAACTCACTGTGTTCACATTTGATCCCTTACGAGACGTCTTTAACTGTCTGTCCTTCTCCTCTTCTTCCTTTCTCTTTACATATATCTGTTAGCTTCAGTAATGCATTTCCTATACTTTTCGTTTAAAATGTTTTATGATTGTAAAACTGCCATACTATTTATTTTGAAAACAAACTGTATAGGGACGGGCCGTAACTAATGTTGTAGAACTTGTGTCCCAACCCTTTTGCAAACTAATGTAAATCTTGCAATAAAATATGTTTAAACCAAACCAACAGGGGAACGACACGCATTTCTTTGGAAGTGCAAACGAGATACACGACGAACTTGGCGAGTTGAAGGGAGGTGACGAGAGATGTGAAAATCATTGAATAAACATCTTAAACGTTCTCTCTATCCCACACCTCCCCTTATCCCCAAACAAACACCATCACTTCCCAGGTTTTAAGTACTATTGACACATATTAGAATTCGTATCAGACAGCCATCCGCCAGGCGGTGTAGCATGAGATTCGCCAGCTCCATTATTATCGTCAGTGCGCATGCGTCGTGGTTTGTTTGCTTCCGGTATGAATGTCAGTCGAGCCACGGCATAGGAATGGAATGTTGAGACACAAAGCCTATTCACTGAGCTACCGAAGACACAATAGTATTGTCTAATGTCCCGGTCAGATGAAGCTCCCGGGCAGTTTACGGGCCCGTAAGGGCCAAAATCGTAAGAAGACGTAGAGAACCCGTGGAACGCCCGTAGACCGCCCGTATGCATGTGACCACAACATCGCAGGAAGGTGATTTCGTACGGACTTCCCACGGGCCACAGGCACGTACGGCTCACCAAGTCCTACGGGCCCGGGACCACCCGTAGGTCACATCTGACCGAGGCATAAGGAAACATCATTCATGTCGACTTCTCCCATGTTTTCATCCATACCACTTTCAAACGAATGCCCATTACCTTGTCATTTATTTTAGAGTTACGAGAAGCATTCAACGTTATAGACAAGGAAGGACATGGTGACATACCAACCAGCGAGTTTGGCACGGTGATGCGAGCAATGGGACAGGATCCATCGGAAGAGGAACTAGAAGAAATGATCAAAGAAATAGACGCAGACGGTTGGTCTAAATATGTAGTATTTGATCTTTTTGTACAGATCACGTTGACTCTTCTTATGATAAGCTTTTATAATACATAAAAACAGAAATATTCCATATTTGGCGACGAACCGGTATGACTTGGTGGATATAAAGTGCATTTTATACTATGAATCCGGTAATTACGGGTTTTAGTCTCGTGGATCCATTGTTTTTTAGCTCTACTGACCTAAGGCCCCAAAGGCCAGTAAGGATTATGCCATGGTATGTTATCCATTGTGCGTCCATCCGTCGTACGTCCGTTAATTTGTTGTTGTCAACACTCTAGCATCTTCATTTTGCATCCGATCTGTAACACACTTGTTCAGGTTCTTAATATCTGAAAGAGCAGGGACGAGTTCGAAACCCACCAATATCCGATAATAAACATCAGAGTTATGGCCCTTGATTTAATGGAAAATGCTATATTTTGCCATATCTTAAAACGTTTGCCTTCGTAAAATCATAGCTGTGACCCGGGGTCCAAATTGTGTATATGAAGATTTTGCACGTTTTACATAGACTAATATAGGAAACAACTTGAAAAATCTTCCCCAAAATCATAAGACAAAACAGCGCAAAACGAAGCATACTGAATTCCTAAAATATCACGGGAATAAAAAAAAATTGAAGAAAAAAAAGAAGAAAAAAAAGATGATTTTTCAACAAAATTCCACTGAAATCTCACCATAAGTAGTAGTTAAAATATGTGTTTTCATGTTTCAGGGAATGGAATGATAGACTTAGATGAGTTTATACAAATGATGGCGAGAAAAATGAAAGAGACGGACACAGAAGAGGAGGTCAAAGATGCATTTAAACTGTTCGATGCAGACAACGACGGTCTTGTATCTCCTACCGGTACAGTAGTATAATACAGTAACGGAGGAAAATTAGAAACAAGAAAAGCTCACAGCAAATTTTATAAATAACTAACTGTTGATTGTATTGCACCAGTAATCAATTTAAACCTATGGTAGAAAAATGAAGACAAATCAAAACTCAAAATATGCAAGCAGGTTTAAAGTAAAAATCATAATAATAATAATAATTTCTTTATTTAATGAAGGTTAAAACACATTAAATTATGCATATACAATACATACACTTATTTTCAATGTGGCCTTCGAACAACAATGCTATACAAGTTATAAATACATATACAAACATTCATGCTCATGTGCACACACGCAGACATCCATATACACAACAATTCTACAAATCCGACAAACACTCATTGGTTAATACATTCCTAATAATCTTAATTCATAATCAAGATATTCAGTGTCCTGTATGAAGAATATTTAAGCAATTACATGCATACAGTGCCAGTTTCACTCAAGAAAAAAGAAAAATAACAACAACAAAAAACAATTAACAACAACACAACAGCGACATAATTATATCGTTATATCAGCTAGTTTATATCCTGTTTTTGGAAGAAATTGTTTTAAATTGTATTGATACGAATTAAATTGATGTTACGTATATGTAAAGGAATTGTATTCCATACTATTGTACTGTAATCTTAATAACATTTTATGCAAACATGCTCCTGTATGAATTATCATAGTGAATTAATAAATCGAAATGTTAATTGTAAGGCCTAATAAAAACTACGCGGTAATAAATAAGATTGCCATGTGTGCCTTTAAACAATCAGAACGATATTAATTATTGACTAAGACTTATTAAGCACGTTGAATGCATTTTTGTTTTCAATCGTATTTGGGATAGTCCACAAACCCTCCCTCGGTAATCGGTTTCCAAATTATATTTTAGATCAATCTTCAGAAAGTAGACTGGTACCCGGTGTTTGTCTACTGGTTCGCGAAAAGACACTCATAATTGTGGGGATGCGTCCCATTTTAATATGAGAAACTTGACTTGATAAAATACAAAACAGATTGACAGAAATTACAAAATCAAAGTGTGTTCATGACTTTACCGTGTCCACAGTGCTATTCTATTGACTATTGCTGTTATCTCGCTAATTTATATTTCTTTCAATTTTTCTTAAAGTATTTGCGTTTTTTTCCCTAATAAATTGTAAAGCGTATTCATATTCAAAATATACCAGCATGAAACTTGAACAGTTTCTCATACTCGGGACTACAGATTCACATACTCGAGACTAGAAATTTATAAGAAAATGTTTTCTTTCGTTTTTATCCTGTTATTTGTATGTCAATTATATAGAAATACACAATACCTAAATTATAAATATTTGCTTTATTTATTAAAGGCGTTAAATAGAATAAATCGAACACTATTGTACGCTTTGAAAATTGTGTAAACTTCCATTTAAATTGTTATTGTTAAAACGTATTCACTGAAATTTAATTTGCATATTTCTTACATAAATAGGTGCTTAATTCATCGGGGAAACCGATTAAAGTAATAACGTCCACGTCACTTTTAAACAAGATTAATGTAAAAATACGCAATAGTCCGTTTTAAGCATACCTTTTGTGGTGCCGTGACAGCTTTAGATGTCATTGCGTTATGCTGACTTAAACGATTTAAGAGTTGACCGAACTTGGGGAATATTATTTATGAGGAATTCCGCACAAGGTCGTTATATGCATTATGGGAATTGTAAGATATTATGGCAACTTGGAACCGCCAAGTATCTTTTCGAATCGTCCAAATATTCGCACTACGTATAACATATGTAAGCATTTATATGTCCATGCATACCAAAATAAGTATGTATATATATGCCAATATGATTACGGAGTGATTCTTGTTCTGTTGTACAAGCTGTTTATACTATATTGCACGTACAATGAGTTGCAACACCTGCGCACGTCAATATATTGTCCCAGTATCATTTTGATTTAAAACCTGCTTGCATATAATTAAATAAAATTGTGAGTTTTCTTTATTTTTTCTACTATCTGCCATATATTTAAATATATTATTGGTGCAATAAAAGCAAAATATCTTAATATGCACAAATAACTTTCCTTTTACTATTTGTTATAATTAAAATTAAAACAATAAAATTGAACAAAAGTTAATAGAAAAACTAACGGGACGCCGCAAGTTTTTAGAAAAAAAAATAAAAATTGCCCTGTGTTCCTTTAAAAGAGTGGATGTAATAAAGTATATGAGTGCTTACTTATACTATATTAAATAATATCTTTAATTTAATTTTTTAGAATTACGTTTTGTTATGCGTCATTTGGGAGAGAAAATCACAGAAGAAGAAGCAAACGAGATGGTCCAAATCGCAGATCTTGACGGAGATGGGTGCATAAGCTATGACGGTATGCTTGTTGTTAGTGTTTGCGTCCTTTAGTTTGCGATGTGGTAATTTGAAAGATGCTTTTATTACTAGTCATAGTGTATTTATTTTGTCTTTGCTGCGTACTGTTATATATGACCCAACACATGTGTATTTATATTTTAAAATATAGCTCTTGCAATATCCCCACTCCTTGTAAAGGCACTCGTTCTAATAGAATATGGGGCGTCCGTGGCCGAGTGGTTAACGTCTCAGACTTGAAATCACTTGCCCCTCACCGCTGTAGGTTGGATCCCTCAGGGGCCTAGGAATCTTTATGTGAGGAAGCTATCCAGCTGGCTTGTGGAACGTCGGTGGTTCTACCCAGGTGCCCGCCCGTGCAAGACAATTGCCCGGAGGGCATCTGGGGTCTTCCTCCACCAATGGAAGCTGGAATGTCGCCATATGACCTTAGCTGTTGGTGCGACCATAACATCCAATTCAATCAATCTAATAGAATATACACGGTGTAGTTTTAGTAGAATAGAATAGAATACTCGTTTCTTGTGTATATCGGGGTCTATTTTCAGTTCTACTCCATAGCTTATTTTACAAATTGCATGATTTTAATTTAGTGTCTGTTACAATGATTCCACAGCTAACTTTAATACATTCTCTTTTTTCAGAGTTTGTTAAGCTGATAACTAGTTGAGGTTCACGGTTGAAGTCTTGTTGTTTACTAGTCACTACTGGTCACTGCAGACAATGGGGATGTCATACGATTAGACAGCAGCATCCATATATAATTATGTTCATATACCCTGTCGACTGTACGTTGAACACTCATACATGCATATTAAATGTCTGCATGCAATTTATGTTAGTATGATGTCTACATTTTTTCAATTTTTATTTTTCTCTAAAACGTTCCTTTGCTGTTGAACGTTTGCTGTATTTTCAAATACATGTACTATTAAAACAACGGTGATAGTCTTAAACAGTTATATATATATTGTTTCACTGTTGGCAATATCTTTAGTATGTAAATATCTACCCTATGAAGATGGTATCCCAATACGTAACCATTTGTTATATCGCTGCTTATAAAGGCACCGATCAGCTGTTAGGCCTTAACAAAAAAACTTGTTTTGTTTTGTCTAACCCCAACAGTCCTCGGTTTCCCCAACGACATGTTATGACATGTTACCCCATCCACCAAACTACTCGTTTGTATCTGTCTGAACGTCAAAAAGGAATATCGGTGTGAGACCGTATGTTCCAGCTTCCGGTGTCGAAATTATCATCCCAACATTGAACATAGCATACAAATATAATTCAACGCTGAATGACATTGTGTGGCATTCGCCCAAAAACATATTTATCAGAGGGGTTAGGGGTGTAGGGAGGTGGTGGTTGTGGGCGTGGGAGACGTTAAAGTCGCTTTTAATGGTGTTTTACATCATTATCAACACATTTTAGGCAATAAATATATATTACGGTCGATGATTTAGTGGTAGAGGCGGACCATTCCTTTTTGCTGGGTAGAACCTGTCCTGTATACCTTCCGCCATCCGTCGATTTATAGGAAAAACCCAAGAAAAAGTGGATGGTCTGCCTCGAACACGAACAATTCGACCGTCGTATGTAGTCTCAGATGTACTGACAATGACATAAAACACCATTCGACAATCTTCAGTCATATCACGACGATATCTACTTGTTAAAGGGACACATGGCAATCTTGAGTTTTATTCAAATATTAAAATTTGCTCATCGATTTAGTTATCCTGCGTCATTTTGACTTTAAAACTCCTTGCATATAATTAAATAAAAAAAAATTGAGATTTTAATTTTCTTTATTATATTACCAATTGTTTTAAATATAGTGTCGGTGCAATATTATAAACAGTTAGTAATATGTAAAAAAAATTGCTATGAACTATTCTTTTAATTAATATTGATGATTGAACGAATGCAAGTTAAGAGAAAAACTAACGCCGTGAGTTTTTTTAAAGAAAATCAAGATTGCCGTGTGTCCCTTTAAAAGTGAGCTCAATGCTCAGCGTTATAGTTCTTCCACACTGGGATACCACACCGTAGTCACATGACATATATCCTATCCTATGATTCCACACGCCATGATACCCTCCCTATCCAATCTGTACACTGACGCCGGCCCGACCAGTAATAGAACTACCCTACCCCTTTATATGCTGAACGACAAGCACGGGAGCTACTAATACCCCTTTTTATGAATTATTTTGTATTACCCGGCCGGGGACAGAACCCACGAAAAACAAAGATAGATACCATTATAAAATAAATCTTAATATACACTGAACAAAATTGCTAAGTATCAACTTTTGTATCTTAACTTTTTTTTTTTTAAATATATTTTACGTTCGGACGCTGTGGTTTCTATAGGACCCTATATATCATTTTAGAATAGATATATGACAAGTATTTTGTTTTGACCCATAATTTGTAAAACATTTATTTTTTGTTTAAATTGTTACATCTTTTGAGGGTTACCCTCCCTTTATATGAAAACATAAAATGTACTGATAAAACACATAAAATGAGTCAAAGACCATTTAAAGATATAAAATTCTTAAAATTGGTATGAAATAATAGAAAAAAACATAAAAAATTGACCCATTTATCGCAGATTTTCCGTCTATAAAAAAATGAAATATGGATAATCTTAAATTATCTCCCTTTACATCGAATATTGTTTGAAATTCAAGTAACTGTAATTCAGCGTTAACATTAAATATTTCCAAAAATTCTTTTGCAAACGCGTTTGTAGTGGTAATGCTAGTAAAACATGATGTCAACATAATTTTAACTGGCATATTTTAGAATTAGGAACATCGAAAGCTTCACTAATTGGAAGTACTTAATAAAATCCTATATACCCAGTTGTATAAGTGTTATAGCTTATTTCTAAGAAAACACATTGACCTCAAAGTTTTAAAATATGTTCATGCAATCAGAGTAGACGATTTACACTCGTTATTTTGCAGTTTAACCGTATCTCTAATCAAGCTCAAAATACACAAAACAATGAGAATATTATTGACATATTCTTAGGTTAATACTTAGCAATTGTTTTTAGTATACTTCTGGCATAGCCTTGTTCGCGCTGCTAAGAATATATTTGACAGTAGTATCTAAATGCGTATCCATATTATAAGAAAATAGTCTCAATCATTTAATCATCCCCACATGTAAAGGCACTGGAAAAGACAAATCATATTTCAGTTCTATCTACAAATTCCAACAGATTCACGAAATATTCCCCTAAGAATTATATAGTATTTAAAAGACAATTACAGTTACTAACCCTACAAAAACAAGGTGGGCAAAAAGGTTTAAGAATTTCATTGCATCGTTTTCAGTGGACTATATACTTAACACCATTAAAACCGCAAGTTTTGTGTGCACGTGATTTTCGCATAATTCCGATTTTACTTCTTTCAATACATGAATTTGATCGGTCACCAGATTTATAGGGAATGTGGATAACATAACACTACAATCGATCTTGGAGACATTTTAAAATAACACACACACAAAAAACGCTTTCACTTTTAATATTTTTACAACTATTCACACTTTCGTATTATATAAATATCGCATTCATGAGAGGGTGATAGTAACAATGTTCACCCTGAGGATATGATTATCGCCCGAGGCGAAACCGAGTGTGTTAATCAATATCCAAAGGGCGAATATTCTTACTATCACCCTCTCATGAATGTGATATCTATTTTATTATACTGAAATCCCCTCGGGCCAAAATAAGGTTCATTTTCAGTAGATCTACAAAAAATTATCTATAAAACACTTTTGTAGATGTAAAAGGGAGTACATCAGGATTTTCATGGGGTCTAGGTGTCCGACTAAAAATTGACAAAAAATAATATTTTCTATTCTGAATGGCCTAAACATAATGAATGAGCCGAAAAATTAGCCCTTATTTAGAAATTTTATTAGCCAAAAAAAAACATTCTGCACAGCAATATGTGCTATCCTAGGTGACGCACCAGCGTTAATTTCAGCATTTTACGTCCGATTCCATCATAGCTATATCGTGTTTTCAAAGTTTAGACAGTAACACAATGGTTCTAACATTATATTTTGATTGATATAAGTGTTTTATCATGAATTGGAACTAAGTTTTCAACAACAAAAAACGCTTCGGCGGAGCATGCTCCTCCTCTAGTTTGTCGGGCCTATATTTGCATTTCAGGTCAACTGCGCCCCTGCAGATCATATTACGGAAGAGTAGTATATACACTTATACTATACTCGGAACTACTTAATCCCTTACATCTATTAGCTTATACAGAAACATAATCCTACCTTAATGATACGTATGTTAGAGAATTGCAGATTAATTTAAGCGGATTTAATCTTAAGATCTTTGCGTCTCACACCACAGTTAATTTTCCATAGGGTCCCATTGTAATGTTTTTGTGATAGGGTAGAGATAACCAACACTTACAACATGTCTTAAGGCTTAAATTCTTCATTGATCCAATATCTCCGATTTTAAGACACATTAAAAAATATTTACCAGGCTGATTTGTTTTAAATTTCATGTTGCGTGGCACCTAACAAAGTTAGCGTAGTAATGTGACAAAAGTACAACACCGCGGTGATTAGACCCTTGATGCCTAAAAAGTTAGAACTCTTATATCAACATGAACCTTTCTGTAATCTCTTCCTAAAATGCTGTAAATTCACATCTGGGTATATCAATTAATGTATGCAATGGGAAGTCCTGTGAAAAGCAGAAAAGAGGTACTATGTTCTGTGTTTACCTCCTTACACTGTATAGGGCACGAGTACTCAAGCACAAATACAAGTGTTGTGAGTCCTTTAATAACAAACAGCACACCATTATAAACATATCCAGTAATTCCCATCATCAACTAGAACTGACTAAAATCTGTAATTGGACAAGTGAATGTCGATTGCAAAATCGACAAAAGGAAATGATTTTCCTTAATAATTTGACACTACTTCCTCATTAGCCCTTTCGCCGCCAAATTTCAAATGTCGTCTGCTAAAATTTGTATTCAAAGCTTGTAGTAATATTTTACATATAAAGTGTAATGAAAAACATTGTTACTCTGTGGCGAACAATGTCTACCCTGATCAACCTACACATAGTGTGCATGCTGATCTGGGCCTACACTGGTCCTAAAATCAATGTTTCGACTGTGGCAGCGAACGGGTTAGGCAAAAACTGATTTTATGCCGACTCATATATTGACGCACTTCCAAACTCCAACTTCTTACGGATGGCGGGAGGTGTACAGGACTGGTTTTACCCGGGAAAAGTGGGTGGTCTGCCTCTACCACAAACAAATCGACCGTCATATATAACCTTACATGTGTTGAAAATGACTTAAAAACCATACAAACAAACAAACAAACAAACAAACAGACTCCAAAATATGTTTTATTCAAGATAGCAAATTGTTTCAGTACTTGAAAGGTATATATTATTAAGCACCGTTTGTTAAAGATGCACATGCCATTTCATCTTTAAAATAGTGAATTCATGAATGGGTAAACATCCGAGTGACAATGAGGCTATGACAACACATTTGAGAGATTCAAAATTATTGTTGGAGGGGGCATCGGACATGCTTTTACCATGACATTCACTCTCTCTAGTCCTTCACTAGTTGCGTTCTGCCTTATGCCTTATCTCTTCTTTAAATCTCCTCTTTATTATTAATTAATATTGCTCATGGATATATTGCTCATATATATTGCTCATGGATATATTGCTCATATATATTGCTCATGGATATATTGCTCATGGATATGTCTCTGTTATGTCTTGAAATACTGATTGTATGATGAGACATGCCTCTTTTTCTAAATGGCATCATATTATGTCAGGTATGAGCTGTACTGGTATGAGCTGTACTGTTCCTCGGCAGCTTTTGTTTACATTTGCACACTGTTAGTACAATTGAATTAGTTTTATAAACACGAAGTGAGGGCGGTATTAAAAAAAAAAAAATGAAAAACTATTTTGGTTTATCCATATCCAAAATCACACATTTTGTTAGTGTTCAAAATTGTCTCCCCTTTTAATAGTTTAATATAATTCTCGATTGTGCAATACCCTATCATAGGACAATGCTTGTCATCCACATTTATCAAATCAATACCGTCTCCAATTAAAAACAGATCCTGTGATGACATATTCTGTAACAGTACAGACCTTTGTGTGCATTTGTATAAAGTACCAGGCACATAATAATCTATCAAATATTGACATATTAACCCTACGAAAAATAAATGTATTTTAATGCAGCAGTTATTGAATAAGTTAACGATTTTCCAACCTAACTATAATACAATGTACTTAAAAGCCTTAACCGTCCCGGATCTAGCGTATTAACAAACTTCGGGCTAGATGTCATTGGCAAGGTGACATTCAGTCGAACTGTGTATGCACCTCAACAGTCTGTTTCTTTTTAAAAGAAGAAAAGAAAAAGGATTAGACAGTGCAGCGATTGGTTTTCGAGCACCAGTACACTTATACTGCATACCGGGTACCAGTAAACATGGACCTCAAGTAATCGGAATTGGTAGCTCCGTGGATAAGGCATTTGTAAATATCCACATTTTGACGGTTATGGCTTCCCATACTTTAGAGCTACATAAATCTTCCACGCTTGGTTTCGCTCCCTTTTGAAAACATGTCTGAAAGGTACCTTCAGCCTTCATATTATCTCCCTTTGAGATTGAAGCCGCAATTTAAACTGATATGATGTGTTGACGGGACGTAAACCCCCATTTTATTTCATTTGGTCCTCAAGTATTAGGTTAACCTGAAACATAAATGAAAATGAAAAACTTAATAGGTTATAGACCATTATTGCATTTTCCATATACTAACAGTTTACTGTTTTCCCATCTGACATGCCAACAAAAGACTCACGTTTGTTTTTGCTGACCCTGCTAAACAACATCGATATATTCTTTAGGATCTTGTCGCGTATTACTATGACGGATTACTATGTTAACACAAATTACATTTTGTTAGCCCGAAGTCAGTGTTAATCTTGCTATATATAAACAATATGGCCACTATCCACGCGTGTTGATGTATAGGATAGAGGTGATGAAGAGAAATTTTCACCATTAAGAAACCGAACGGGAGGGAGCGTAGCGAGCGACCGCTGTTTTTAATGGTGAAGATTTCTCTTCTTCGTGTTTACCCTACTTTTTCAACCAATCAATTGTCTCAGATTTTCAAATACTTGCACCATTTATGCATGAAGATGTTCACCTTGAAGAGCGTGACCTATATAGAGACTATCGATATAATCTCTGGTAAACACTAAGTATGATTTGCGTTTCATGTTTGTTGCAAAACACATGACAGTTATATCAGCGTTGCTATGTTCAATGACATCGCAAAACAGTGAAGTGACTGCGATTGCCTTTTGGCGGAAATCTAGCGTGCTGGTATTTTGGTATGGATTATTCGAGACATGATTCATTGATTTGAACTAGAAGTTGCAAATTATTCCAATGCCATTTCAATGTGTCTGAACGTCGTGAACCTACAAGGAACCCTCAAACAAATTATGAAGATCACAAACTTTCCTTTTTTCTCTATGATATTTAGAACCAAATCAAACCGAATGAGAGCTGTGTCAAGTACTAATCAGAAATAAATAACAAACATAACCTAACAAGTATACGTTTATCTATACAAATATAGCATACCCGTCAGAGCCTCGTATCGTATCATTTTATCCAACTCGTTTATTAAAATCGCTAATTCACAGTCACTCATGTAAGATCCTCTATGTACACCACGTTTCAAGAATGAAGAAGTAGGTCAGCGTGACCTACATGTTGACCTACATGTTGACTTTATTGTTAACGTATGTGACATTGTTTTCCTTGCCGAGTGGATAGTACGGTGGACTTGGAATCAAACAACATTCAGTTTCAAACTTCCTAAGGTAACCCTAAGTTCCTAAGGAACGTTCGATATTGTTATTATCTTCTCAAGCAGTTGTTTCATGTCATGGGTTTATAGATCTAAATTCCATAATATCTATAATACTAATAATGGCTAAAGGGAGGTAAGCATAATATAAAATATAAATAGTGTCTTATTTTTCCGTGTCCGAGTGGATTTCGCGGCTATCTACGCCAGTTAGTGATTTGGGATCCTAGGTCGGAGTCGAAGATATGTTGGTATGAGTTCACTTGCGGAGGTTGGAGGGTGAGTACAGGTTATAACCCAGGAAATGTGGATGGTCTTTCGTCCACCAAAATATTCGTCCACCACAATAAAACTTATATTGCCTATTAATGCTGCCTAGTTTGTTAGAGGATATAGCCAGGTAGGATTTCTTTATTACCACTATCCCGTTTTATTGATCTAACAATGACGTAAGATTGAGGTTTAACCTGCACGTCTCACACCACAATTAATTTTCCATAGGGTCCCATTGTAATGTTTTTGTTCGTGGAATAGCGATAAACAGATTTTACAACATGTATTTATGCTTAAATTCTTCATTGATCCAATATCTGCAATTTAAAACACAATTTAACAAATATTTACCAGATTGAACTTTTTTTAATTTCATGTAGACAAAATGTAGACAAAAATACAACCCCGTGGTGATTAGACCCATGATGTGTAAAATGAGTCAGCTAGAAATCTTATATCAACATGCATTTTTCTGTGATCACTTCCTAAAATGCTGTAGATTTAGATCCTGGTTAAGGTAAATCAATGTATCCTGTAAAATGTAGAAAAGCGAACTTGTTTTTTTTATCTACCTCCTTCATCTGTAGGGCACGAGTATTCAAGGGAGATAATAGTGGTGTGAGTCCTGCATGGCTTAAACCCCCACCCAAAGAGGCACCGTTCCAAGGCGGAAGCCATGTTTTCAACACCTTTGTGTTTGCCTCTTACTTATCCTTGTTATTCTTTCTGTTGATTCGTGTTTTAGCTGACTTTGGTCCTTGAATGATAAATTTCCTGTTCCACAAATGCAGTCTGTGGTCCTTGAATACTATATTCCCTGTTCGACCTTAACCTTATCCGTAGCAGACCCTTGTATAATCTGTTATTTGACAACTTGTAAGTCCATCTGTCTAAAATCCCGGTACCAATGTTAGGAAGTTATGTATGATACAACTTTAGTTTATGGGGATGTCACCACCCCCTACCCCACCCCCGCCCCCACCGAGTACTGAATACTCTCTAATTTAGAGCTGGGTACTGAAAATACTCCTTCATTTTAGACCCGAGTACTGAATACTATTTAACATGAATTTCTTCATAAAAATTTAAAAAAAAATAACCAATTTGCTATTAACCGTTTAATTTATGAAGATGTTATATAAAGGGACATTTAAAACTGTATTAAAGATTTTATCTCACCGTTGTGCTGTCTAGAGGTCAATCATGACATCTAAATACGATGTCCTACGATTTTTGTGGATTTCAACAGTGTTTTTTTTTACATAGAAAACATAGTTTGAAGGCATGTACTTATTTTTTATGCGTACTGAATACTAAATAATGTAATTTGCGGGTACTGGTACCCCGGCCGTGGGTACTGAATACTCTCTAAATTTGCCATGAATACTTCGTACCCAAAGTGGGGGGTGTGGGGAACAACACCGTTTATTGCACGATATGGTCGGATATACATTATTTTCCTGTTATGATCAATGTGACATTCCTTTTGATAAGAGTAGAAAACGATTCACCATTAGAAGATACAATATACACACAACTTTATTTCCAGTCGGCATCATACACATATAACGAGCAATATATACTCAACTGAGGACTTATTACATAAACTTGATAAAAACATACGTGTCAATTACACATGCATATATACAGTCAACTGAATTGCTGTTAACTGGTTTATCAACACATTGTTTAGATTAATTCATAGAGAGAGAGGAAGAGTACATAGAAATGACATACTCTTACTATAGAATGGATACTTATGTATTAGTTAGAGGCTATGAAGTGACATTTTAACAAGTAAACAACCCTAAGGGAAGGAGCGCAGCAACTGACCGGGGTTTCTTAATTGTTAAAATTTTACTTCTTAGCCTCTAAAAGTCAGAAGTGAAATTTTAACAATTAAGAAACCCCTGTCAGTCGCTGCGCTCCTTCCCTTAGGGTTTCTTAATTGTTAAAATTTCACTTCATAGCCTCTAACTAATACATAGTAAGTAGGATTAACGTCGCTTATAACAACCTTTCAGTCACACTTGTAGCAGTAAAGGTCATAGGTAAAGGTCATAGACCACTATGGCATTTTCCATAGACTTACTGTTTAATGTTTTCCCATCTGACATACAAACAAAACCCCAGGCTTACTGTTGCTTACCCTGGTACACAGATGCAGCTTAGATACATGTAAACAGGAACTTCGTGTTAGTGGTTGAACTATTTTTAGTGCCACTTCTAGATGTCCGAAAGTCATGACCCTACAATTTGAGGGAATCCCCAAATAAATTTATTTAAATCACCCTCTTTCCTTTTTATTTTACTATATCATAGAGCTAAACCATACAAATGCAAGCTATGTTAAATAATAATCAGAAATAAATAACAAATTCAAGTTAACCTAATTGAATTTCCCACCTAGTCTATCATGTAATCAAAAAAAGGCTTACGTATGCATTAACGGCATTGGGGTTCCCATATACTTTTCTCGCCAATAAGACCGGTTTTTGCAATAGGGTACCGTAACCTAGCTTTATAGTGCCGCCATTGGACTACCACGCCACATGGCACGATACCTCACCCAGTTACATTATACTACTTTTCATATAATCTAGATGGTATAACATGGAATTAACAAAAGTATCTGTCAATAATATCATAAAATGTTAACGATCATATTCATTTGAATAAGCAAAGGTCTGTCTTAACAATATCGTCATATGCTCTAGATGCTATTCCTTTGAATAAAAAAGTCTGTTTTAAGACTGGCATAGAATGTACTAGATGCTATATTCCTTTGAATAAACACAAGTCTGTGCTAACTACTGCATGACATGTTCTTGAATATATATTCCTTTAAATACAAACAAACCAGTGTAAACAAATGATTATAACTTTGATCTGCATCATTGCAATGTTCTTCATGCTTGGTGATTTACTCCACTCAGTCACTACGCTTCATTTTTCTCTTGTGGGATGACCGAACAACCTCGTGGGTCACTGAGATTACACCTTCTGGAACTCTGAAAGGTAAGTTTGGTGCATGGACCCACGCGATTTCTGGTTATACCCTAGGTTGTTTTCCCTTTGGCTTCAACTGCTCTTGTTGTTCAGTACACTTCTGGATACATCCTGAGGTGTTTCTAATTATGTGAACTTTATTGTTAGAGATTTAATTTTGATGGGATGTACTTTCGGAAGTTCACCACTCTTTTTGTGTTGTGTATTGTCCTTTTCATTGTACGTTTTATTTTGCTCTTTGTTTGTGGTGCAGTGTGGACTTACGGTGCTGTGATATCTATAGAACTTCTATAGACCATTTTCTCATTTTTGAGTAAACAGAAGTTTAAGTTTGAGTAAAAGCAATAAATATTATGAGAGAACCATAATATATGGTCTTGTTAATTTGCACTATTAAACTGTGAACATAGTTTAAATTTGCCTATCAACTGGCCTGTTAGTCACCACTTTTCATCATGATGAGAGCGAACTCTAAAACAGAAAGAAGACACAGATGAAAATCATAATACATAAAGATGTATTAAACAAATTGATGCAAGAACAGTCATATTGTATTGCAGTTAACTTATTTATTTTCTTGTCAAGCGCTTAACTTTAAAACTAGGACATGTCAATACTGACACCAAAGGCTGCAAACTTATTATGAATCATTACATTTGTAATAGTATAGACCTAATATACTACAACTGCTGATGTTTTTTGTCGTCGTACCGGTTACTAAAATATTCTATATCCAAGGTACATTTCGGTATATATGATCACATATGTACATATTTTGTGTGTGTTATACACAATTTCTTGCTAAAATAACAACGTTTTGATTTCCTGCTTCCCTACCCAATATATATATAGCAATACGATAGATCAGCTCCATAAGTCTCTCACGTTACCACATGAGTTGTAGTATTTCCATAGTGATACAGTTATGTACTCCGGATACTTTTTTAATAAAGAAATGCAACCCGGCTAAGGTTTCTTTAGAAGGTGTAACAACGCTAAAGGTAACAATTTCGCTAAAGGTAACAACCGCCGCTAAAGGTAACAATTTCAATGCTAAATGTAACAACCTCCGCTAAAGATAACACTTACCTATCTATACCCATAACGGTGACAAGGCTAACGCCACAGGTGCAACAGTAACTAAAAATAACCCGTTTACTCAATTTTCATTTAAACTGTAAACTGTAAATGTTGAAAAAAGCGTTAGCCTTGCTACCTTTAGCGGAAGAGGTGAGTGTTACCTTTAGCGGAGGTTGTTACCTTTAGCGTTGAAATTGTTACCTTTACGATAACGAGCTGCTATTTCTCAATAACAACAAAATGACATCGTACCAAATCGATGCTTACTGTTCACATTATTTTGAAACTTCATTTTATTTCAACACTTGTACCAAATACATTTCATTTCAACAGCGTTTGTAACGAAAGCGTATGATGTGAAACCTATGGAAAATTAAACGAACAAGTACTATTGTTTCTTCGGTAGCAGTTGTACTGATAAGGTTAATTTCATTTCAATATTGTTTGCAACGGAAATATATGATGTGAGACATATGGCAAATTAAACGAACAAGTAAAATAGCGTAATCAGTAACAGTTGGTCTGTTAGATGCAACATATGCTGCTATACGATTCAAGTAGTCGATATTTAGTGTAACTTTAAAGGGAATGTAGGTATATAGCCCAGCAATCGTTATTTATTGAGAGTTCTGAAAAACTTGGAAACGGGTGAAAGAATTATCCAAATCGGATGATAAAGAAAGAAGATACGACTTTTTGAAGGTTGTTCTAAAAAAGGATATGGAAGCCGTCATGTTTAGAACTAGGACGGATATCTCATATTGATTAATATCATTTAAAGCAAGGACAATCACAGGAAGTTAATGCAAAATCCTTAACTGATTATGTAGTACGTATGGCACTTTATATAGTTTACTTATTTTTCTGTGATATTCTTTATTATAAATCAGTAAAATATCATAATTTTAAAATGTCATATATGGTAATTTAAAACAATGACGTCATAGTTCTCAAAAGAGTGACTTCCATAACACCCTCCAAATGGTATTATCTTCTTTGTTTTATCATGCGATTTTGATAATTCTCTCTCCATTTTCCATGTTTTTCAGAACTCTCAATAATAAAGATATCTGGATATATATCTGCATAAACCTATAAAACAAAGCAATCAGTACGTACCTTCTGCAGACATTCTACCCCACACATAAACGTATTCATTTGAATAGAGAACCTGCACCACACAACCAATACATGTTTATGAACTGTATAACTAATCACGTTAAAGGGGGTACATCAGGATTTTTCTAGAAACATCTTAAATTATAAAAACGTTCCATTTCATGATAAAACACTTATATCAATCAAAATATGCTGTTAGAACCATGTTGTTAATGTCTAAACTTTGAATACACCATATATCTAGGACGGAATCAGACGTAAAATGCTGAAATTAACGATGGTGCGTCACCTAGGATAGCACATATTACTGTGCTGAATCAATTTATTTGCAAAACAAGGATCATTTTTAGGCTCATTCATTATGTTTTGGCCATGTAGAATAGAAAATATTAATATTTGTCAATTTTAAGTCGGACACTTAGACCCCCATGAAAAGCCTGATGTACTCCCTTTAATACCTTCAGTGCATCAATATTTCAGAAACCAAGTCAAATGACAATGTAATAAGCGCCTGTCGATCTAGTTTTAATGGTTTGTTTAACGTGAGTACATCACGTTCGTTTGTGTGAGTGTAGGGGTCCAACTTAAAATTAACAAATTATGATATTTTATATTCCAAAGGCGTAAACAAATGTGTCAACATTTACCCCTTATTTTCAATTCATTTTACACAGTAATATACCGAAACGAAAAAGAAACGCAACTCAGGGATTTCCGCTTTATATTGTATGTACAATAGGCTGCTGTCAATCGAATGGTACATGGCTACGTAAGACATTTCCTTTCGGGAAAAAGGACTAAAGCAACACATAACAGAGCAAATAGTATTCCTTCAAATTTTCATTATTGACAGATTACGCCTTTGGCTCAAGCATGTGAGCAAATTTAGGATGAACACTTTTGAAAACTCTTTACGTTAAATACAGTACTGAAATGGCTCAATTTTTCAAAGTGGAACTTCAACATTTATGAATTTCTTGTTACAATATGTACTGTGATTAAAACGTCTACAACATCACAGTTGTGTCCTTTCTCTAACTAACTGCAGCTTCTTTTTCGTTTCAGTATATGTGTTATCGTAGGTTACGTACCAAGGGTTTATTTAAGCAATTAACTCTCAATCCCATTCAACATCTAGGGTGAATGCAGATTTTGGAACTGAGCAACACTGTGATCAGCTAGACCGCATCATGCATATGTCTTATGGTTCTGGATCCGTGTAGCATAGCGTAACGAAGAAATCAGAAGCGGGCCGGGTGACCGAGGCTACACCATATTTTGATTGATATGACATGTTTCCATGAATTGGAAAACATCTACAATTTTTATGTTCACTTTATCAGTTTTTGTTCATGCTCATTAAAGGTCTTCATCATGACCCCTGCATTGTTTCAGGTGCCATCTCGCTCAAATCACTAGAGCAGTGGCAGAAAAAAATAAACGTGACTACAGCGTAAATGGAGTGTCTGCAATATAATTTGCACAACTTTGCAGTTCTGCAGGTGAGAAGGTTCTAGATCCATTCTTCATATTTTATCTCGATGTTCATTCCTGTTAGGCGCCATATAACCTCATGTGTGCGCCTTAAAACCCAATTCAATTTAAATTCTTCCAATAGAAGCATGATGAATCCCTTTCAAGGGTTGATTAAAACTATACGTTGGAAGTTTAATTAGTGCAATAAACGTGATAAGAAAAGGTCATTAAACACAATCTTCCTACTCTACAACTACCAATGTGATAAACAAGTATATGACTACGATATTAAATAAAATACCGGTTATGCATTCAGCAATTGAAATTTTTAAACATTTCCCATGCTTAAGAAAATAACAAAAGAAGTTGTAAATTACATTTAATGTGCAACGATTTTAAATTAACAGTAACATAATCAATAATGCTATTTAATCATTTTGATCTCTCAGTATAAAATAGGAACAGAATATCCCTGAAACAAATGTAACACATAACACGTAACACTCACAACACTTTGCACACTGCAAGGGAAATCACTGTTAGATACACAGACATACAGTTTATACGAATTGCTTCCCTTAGATAATTTGTTTTGTTAACTGTTTTGTATGTCGGTAAAACACTTCAGCGCTTATTTATAAAACACGCTATCTGAAGTTCATGACAAGTAAAGTCAAAACTTGCTGAATATTCGTTAAACTCATGTCGTCATGATATTCAAAATCATGCTAAATGTCATGTTGCTGTGGTTACCAAAATGTCATGTTGCTGTGGTAACCACGTCACTTAGTCATCATCTTAACAAACTCTGTAAAAAAGAAATGTTTGAGGTTAGTTTCACAACAGCAAGGAGAGTGTTGACAAAGGACTGCATGTTCCCACTTTCCTATGTACACACCCATACACAGACATGTTTCCAAATTATTTTTTTTCTACGGGCGGCTACATTTTCCCACTTTACAAATCGAAAATGATCCGTTTCCACTTGGCTCCGCAAATCCTGTGTCAAACTCTCGTCATAGGAAGACCAACAAAACATATATCAGCAGTTAGCGATAAGCCTATAGACACTACTAACAGTAATTATGGAATAATTATATTAAAGAAAATGTAAAATAATTAAAATGTTTACATTCCGATAAGCCTAGGAACTACTAACAGAAATTATAGAATAAATATATTAAAGATAATGCAAAATATTTCAAATGTTTACATTTCGATAAGCCTATGAACTACTAACAGTAATTATGGAATAATTATATTAAATAAGATACAAAATAATTCAAAAGTCAGGGGCGTAGCTGTGCCATTAGTGTGTAGGCACAAGGTCTAGAGGGCATGCCCCCTCCTGGGATTTGTTTTTTTAGAAAGAAGCCAAATCATGCATTCTGACGGTATTTTAAGAAGCAAACAATATGTTTTTAACAGGCGATTTTAAGCTTTTTTAATCTGCGATTGCGTTACAAAAACTTCGGAACAGAACAAAATAACATATATTAATATGAATACTTGCTTTCTGAAAATCTTTCAAAATTTTGCACAATCATGGTGTGTTTGGTTTCGAAAGACCACGAGCGAAAACAGTTCGAATTTAAATTCTGAAAATACCACGACTAAAAATTGATATGAACTGACCCCCACCTTTTAAGTTAGTGAATTGTACAAGACGGTAAACTAACTTCACATTTATTGAACGAACTGCAAACCATAAGCAAAAACACAAATAACGCAAACCAGAATTATTAATTACTTAAAGGAGACCAAAATATCATTTCCACAATGATAATAACAAAGGAACAACTAAAACAACACCAATACCACACACTGTATATACCTTCGTAACTAATTTGTCCGTCCCCATCGAGGTCTGCTTCTTTAACCATTTCGCCTACTTCTTCATCTGTTAGTTTCTCACCCAAATGACACATTACAACTCTTAATTCTGTTATATAAAGGAAAGTAGATACAAAAGTCGACCCGGATATGTAGCAAGCACAGAAGTCAACCATAACACCCATTAGTCAAATCAAACAATAATAAATGTAACAACATTACTAAACAATGTAAAGTTCTAGATTTAATTGAGTAATACACGAAGCAAGTGTTAGCACTTGATGAAGTGGAATTCAAATTGATCCATAAAAATGTACGTCGAATATCCTTTTGCGTAAATTACTGTATGTAGCAGAACACAGTAACAAACATAAAACACGCATTAACACAAACAACAATTACAATTTTAAAAAGAAGCAAGGCATGTGACATCACAACTACAAACGGATTGACAATAGGGCTACCGCCTTGGAACGGTCAGTGGTAAAAAGGCCGCTGGGTGTTTCAAGGGTGGACCTAACCTCAGTACGCAACGGGACAGTAAAAGTAATCCCCGCCAGGCTATATTATCTAACAAACAAGGTAGTATGTATATGCAATATAAGAATAAAAAATAGATAATCATGTATATATGAATATAAAAACAAAAAGCCTAGAAAGCCATAAAGCATTTACTCGGTGATTTGGCAGAATCCAGAGCAACAAGAAAACAAACCATTAAGGGTACGGCAATAGAAGATTTAAGACAAACATCAAACGTTTCCGTCGTTTGAGGCTTTAGTTGACGTCATTATGCGGTCCACAATCTGTCCGGTAATCACGCAAAGATGAAATCATATTGGCGAACTGTAAATGTTTCAACCCTAAACATGCGGTGCGTTAAAAAATGATATAAGTCGATATACAAATACTTTCTATAATACCTGAAGGAGATATCAAGCCGTTGCCATCTTTATCGAATATTTTAAAAGCTTCTAGGATCTCTTCTTCGGAGTCTGTTTCTTTCATTTTACTTTGCATCATTATTAAAAACTCGTCAAAGTCTATCGTCCCATTGCCTGAAACGTAAATAGCATGAATCTGTGTATGAATGGCAATACAATACTGATACACACATATATATGAGCACGATGTTAGATCCAGGCAAATTGTGCAGCGAAAGCTGTAAACCTGCTTAAGTAAACAGACCATAATTAAGTAACGGCACCGTCATGAAGTAAATCATTACGGACTACCATCAAATAGTGTTGCGGCAGTTGTTAATCCCACTCAAGTAGCCAGACCATAATTAAGTAACGGCATCGTAATGAAGTAAGCCATTAACGACTACCATCAAATAGTGTTACGGCAGTTGTTAATCCCAATCAAGTAGCCAGACCATAATTAAGTAACGGCACCTTAATGAAGTAAGCCATTAACGACTACCATCAAATAGTGTTGCGGCAGTTGTTAATCCCACTCAAGTAGACAGAGCATAATTAAGTTAAGCTTAATAATAAAATATACTGAACCAAACAGATAACGCACCAGTAGACAATACCTTTATAATAACAATCAATAAATCAAAACAAATTTCATTCTGAACGAGACAAATAGCTTGTCAATGACGACTGTAAATTTAAAAAAATCATTCAAATCACCTGTCTCTAACGGTACCACTCGGCATATAATTCATACATTAAAGATATTGTCTACTGGTGCGTTAGCTGTTTGGTTCAGTATATTTAGTTCCAACGACATTAATATATTGAAAGTGTTTCCATATGCAGAGACGTTGGTATAATACTAAGCATTGTTAACACGACATATGACATAAAATCGTGATCAATGAAAAGATATATAGTACTACATAGAAACATAATTTGGTCTATAATCAAACGTAAATATAAAAGCTGCTTGTCATTGATCACATGTAGGTGAGGTTCACGTACCGTCCGTGTCTACTTCCCGGACCATGTTCTCTAGTTCATCATCTGACGGATTCATTCCCAGAGATCTCATCACCTGGCCCAGCTCCTTGCAGGATATATCCCCACCGCCATCCTTGTCGAATAAACTGAACGCCACTCTAAGCTCTGAAATGTTAAATATGTAGTAAGCGTTGGGAACGAATTAACTGAATCTTCACGCAGCTATCAGAGCAGTGAACATTAGTACATTAGTATGCATATTTGCCGAACCTACTACACACCGTCAATACTTGGGGCGTAGCGTGGCCTTTTTTCAACATACTGCAAATACGAGGTGCGAAGCGAATGGGGGAGGATTTGGGAATAGGTGTCCCCCCCTTGCGCACGGGGTCTGGTGGAGGGGGCGTGGGGGCGGGCATCACCCGATTATTTGTATTATTTTTGGTCAAAACGGTGCTCATGCAACCGATATTTTTTAAGAATATAGACATGTTATGCTCTCAAACAATTGGTAATTGTCCACCCTTACACCCCAGTCCCCTCTCCGCCCCTAACTGCTGATTTTTATTCTATTTTAATTTTTTAGGATTTTCATGTTGTTTAGTTTTATTTTTCGAAGTTACTCCAGGGAGTAATGAAGTATGCCACGCTACGCCCCTTGTCGGGCCGATATAAGATTATTGTTACAATCTCATACAAATTACAGTAACATTTAGGGCATGGTGTGAAATTTTATTTTTATCAGTTTTAATCCAAAATTGCTGTCCATTTTAAAGAAAGTTGTGGTCGAAATGCAGCTCGGGGAGGAAGGGGATATCTAGCAATGTTTATTGTGGCCTCATTTCAGTTTTTTTTTATTGATATTTCATCTGTGTATCTGAATTTAATCAAAATTGATTTATTTGTAAATGATTGCGTTCAAATTAAAATTTTAATATCCAAATAATAGAAGATGAAATGAAAACAATTTCTCCTCCCCCAGTCCTCCATGTGAGGGGAGCCCATAAACCAGTGGGAGTGGGGATGGGGGCAGGGCGGGGGCGCATCAGTGATAAAGGTGTAGATTTGATAAAACAAAACAACACAGACATACGTAAAAAAGAAAAGAAAAAATGTGATGACGGGATGATTGGTGTGTGTGGGGCGAAACATATTGATAAACTGATAAAACTGATAAAACAAAACAAAACAGATATATGCAAAAACAAACAAAAAAACAATACATTCGGGTGGTGCTGTTGATGGGATGATGGGATGGTTGTGTGATGGGGGCGAAACGTATTGATCAACTGATAAAACAAAACAACACAGAGATATGTAAAAAAAAAGGTTTCGAGTGTGGGGTGGGGCAACATAGCTATATGTGTAAGAAATGACCAAAACAACACAGAAATATGTAAACAAAAAATCCGTTTCGAGTGTGTGTGGGATAGGGGGGCGGTAGAGGCGTGGGAGGGGGTAGGGGTGGTGGAGGCGGGGGGAGGGTAACATAGCTATATATGTATGAATTGACCAAAAGTACCACATCAATATGTAAAAAAAAGTGCTTCGAGTGTGGAAGTGGGAGGAGGCGGGCGGGGGAGGCGGGGTGAGGGGAGGGGAAGGCAGGGACCACATAGCTATATGTGTAAGAATTGGCCAAAAATAACACAGACAAATATGTAAAAAAAAAAGTGTTTCGGGTGTGGGGACGTGGGAGGTGCGTGGGGGCGGGGGGTGTGGGGGGGGGGCGCGGGCAATATAGCTATATGTGTAAGAACTGACCAAATAACACAGAAATATGAAAAAATAAATAAAAATAAGCGTTTCGACTGGTGGTGGGGTTGAGGCGGTGGGGGGGGGGAGGGGTGCGGGTGAAGTGAGGCTATATAGCTATATGTGTAAGAATTGACCAAAACAACACAGAAATATGTAAAAAAAAAAAATGTTTTCGAGTGTGTGTGGGGGGAGTGGGGCAACATAGCTATATGTGTAAGAATTGACCTAAAATAACACAGAAATATGTAAACAAATAAAAAGAAATGCGTTTCGAGTGTGGGGGGAAGACGGTGGAGGGGGGAGGCGGGGTGGGGGTGGGGGTGGGCAACTTAGCTATATGTGTAAGAATAAAACCAAAACAACACAGAAATAGCAAATAATATAAAATAAAATAAAAAAGTGGGGAGGGTCGGGGAGAAGGTAGCCCATTCCCCAATATAGGTGAAGTATGAATAAGTTTCATAATGCTATAAAAAATTCCAGCCTAAAGTATAGATATATTAAACAGCTTACACGCAGTCCTTGATCTGCCTTTCTTGCACATTTTATGGGCCATCACAATTTTGGTTGCATGGGAGCCCAGAATTTGCAGAAGACAAAATTACTGACGCAACCCTTTACAACATACTATAAGGTAACCAATTCCCAAATTTGGTTGTGCTAGGATAAGAAATGTAAGAGATATAGACTTGTAAACACAGCTTACACGCAAAATTTGATGTGTAATGGGACACATTTTAAGGGCTATCAGAATTTGGGTTCCATGGGAGCCCATAGTTACAGGAACCAAAATTGCTTATGCAGCCCTTAAGAGAATGCTACAATGAAGCCCATGGCCAAATCTGGTTGTGCTAGGATAAGAAATGTAAGAGACATAGACTTGTAAACACAGCTTACACGCAAACCTTGATGTGGGACGCCGACGTCAACGCCAACGCCGACGCCGGGGTGATTACATAAGCTCTCTTATTCTTCGAATAGTCGAGCTAAAAATGACAAAATGAATATGAATGTGGGGTGGGGGTCCTACCCTTCTGCATGTGACAGGTGTCAGTGTGTCACATGCAGAAGGGTAGGACACGGGGTTAAATAAATGCTTACACAATTTGAATAGTTCAAGTATACTTCAGTATTCTTCCATAGGTTTAAATATATTATTGGTGAACAATAATTAACAATCAATAATATGCAAAAACAATTTACTTTGGACTTAATTAATAATTAAGGATTTGCATATATGTAAAAACAGTTTTCAAAACAAAACATTTTCAAGGAAATATAGAAGCACAAAATGGCTGAAAATATGGTACCGCCTTAGAACGTCCGTAGCAAAAAGGTCGTTGGAGGTTAAAACCAGGTTCTCTGGTGCTCCAAATCTCTTTCGTACGGTACTGTCTTAAAATGGGACAGTGTGAATAAATAAAAAACCCACCAGGCTTTATCCTATAACAAACAATAATTGAATTGAATGTTGTTTAACGGCTCATCAACACAGTATAGGTTATTTAGAGACGCCCCAGAGAGAGGGGAAGGATACATAGGAATCCGGGAACCGTGCCCTACTCTTATTATCGAATAGATTCTCCCATGGTTCTTTAACGTGCTCGGAGGATAGACCGATACACGTGACCGCCCGGTTTACGTCCCCATCCGATGGAACAAACAAGAGATGTTTGTAAAACATATATCTCTTGTAGTTTCAGAGAAGATAATGAAGATAAAGATTTTTGAAGTTCTTCCCTATAACTCTATGTAAAACTGATCCAACAAAGTGAAAAAAAAACATTCTTGCCAAGTTTGGCATTTGTAGTGCCAGCTGTTCGTGAGTTATCACGAAGACAATCGATTTTTCGTGAATTTTTTAAAAGTAGATATTAACGTCAAACAGGAAATGAAGCATTCAACCAAACACAAGCACAGAAACAAACAATAAATACACAGATGTTACATCACACACATAGAAAGGGTTGCCAATAGGGCTCCCAATAGGGCTCCCGCATTGAACGGTCAGTGGCAGAAAAGGCCGCTGGGGAAGATTGTATTGAAAGTGATCAAGGATATTAAGACAATTGTAAATAACATCACCATAGAAGCCAGATTGTGATAGCTTTTGTCGCAGAATAGATTTTAAAATTACTTTCTATTTTAAAAGTAAATCAGAGTAACGAAAACATTTCAGAGTGTTTAGGGTATAACAGTAGCTCTGATGTAGAAAATATCAACTGAATACAGCATGATGGTATAAAAAGAAAACCAAGACTGCAGCATGTCCCTTTTAAAACATCGTTCAACTTCTATGTTTTAACTTGATTTTGGTGTTATATTGTTTACAATATGCTATTTTTGTGATTACCTGCCTTTTTAATTTATTTTTCTCAAATCATTTAAACAACTCATGTTTATATGACGTGAACATTTTATGCTATTTGATTGGGTGATTAATAAGCCTGACTAGGCTGCGTAATTGAATATGTGTTCAAAAACCCTGTGTTCATCCAAATAAAACCCAGCCGATTTGGTAAAGTTATACAATTAAGGTACTCATTTAGGAAAGAATGAATCTGTTTCTTTCAAATTATAAAAACAGTAACGAAAAACAACACTTACTGTAAATACTGTTTCATTTTTATTTGGTGAATTCGAGTTTGTATTATCAACAATAAATCATTACATACTCCTACTTGATAAGTAGAGAATTAAAAAATTGTAATAATTAACATGGAAATACATAGAACAGAACTTCAAATAAACCGAATAAGCTGTGTAACACCAGACAGCTATGGTACATATACTAATACTTAAAACTAAGTTATAATACTCCGATTGTAAATTTCTTTAAATCTTAGAATAAATAAAATATATATTAGACACCGATTCTATTTTTTTTCATATCTTAGAACAAATACACATCTAAAAGTTATACTTCTCCGATTGTCAATTTTTTTACATCTTAGAAAAAATACCACTAAAAGTTATACTCCGATTTTTTTTTTTTTTTTTTGATTTTTACATCTTAGAACAAATACACCTAAAAGTTATACTCCGATTGTTTTTTTTGTTTTTTTTACATCTTTGGACAAATACAACTAAAAGTTATACTCCGATTGTTTTTTGTTTTTTTTTACATCTTAGAACTAATACAACTAAAAGTTGTACTCCGAATGTTTTTTGTTTTTTTTACATCTTAGAACTAATACAACTGAAAGTTATACTCCGATTATTTTTGTGTTTTTTACATCTGTGAACAAATACAACTAAAAGGTATACTCCGATTGTTTTTGGGTTTTTTTACATCTTAGAACAAATACACCTAAAAGTCATTTTACTCCGACTGTAACTTGCTTTTTACATCTTAGAACAAATACACCTAAAAGTCATTTTACTCCGACTGTAACTTGTTGTTTACATCTTAGAACAAATACACCTAAAAGCATATTACTCCGACTGTAACTTGATTTTTACATCTTAGAACAAATACACCTAAAAGTTATACTCCGATTGTTTTTTTGTTTTTTTTTACATCTTTGGACAAATACAACTAAAAGTTATACTCCGATTGTTTTTTGTGTTTTTTTACATCTTTGAACAAATACAACAAAATGTTATATTACTCCGCTCCGATTACTTCTCGACTTCTCATATGTATATACTTATCAAGACTATCTTCCGTGTACCCTCATTTTTCGACCGAAATACAAAAAAAATATCACTTACTCATACCGACTATGTATCAATTTCCTACTAAACTAGATTTTTAAATTTCCGTAGCACTATAATCCTTCTTAATCATAGACGTTATTGTATTCACAACTTTCTTACCGTCGGAATCACTAGAGTCAAACTTGAGCAATCGACCTCGCCAACGACTTTCTTACCGTCGGAATCACTAGAGTCAAACTTGAGCAATCGACCTCGCCAACGACATTCTTACCGTCGGAATCACTAGAGTCAAACTTGAGCAATCGACCTCGCCAACGACATTCTTACCGTCGGAATCACTAGAGTCAAACTTGAGCAATCGACCTCGCCAACGACTTTCTTACCGTCAGAATTACTAGAGTCAAACTTGAGCAATCGACCTCGCCAACGACTTTCTTACCGTCAGAATCACTAGAGTCAAACTTGAGCAATCGACCACGCCTTTCCATGGATAAATAGTCAACTGTTTATGCTATATAACAGTCAACTGTTTATGCTATATAACAAGGATTCTGATGAAGGTATATAATACAACTCTAGATTTTCCAGAGATTTTGCAGATATTGCAGATCAATTCCATACATTATAAGCATCTAGAACGCCAGTATTGATTCAATTATTATATCAATGCAATCGATGGTTGCAATTAGAAGTTCGTATAAATACTACCGGTTATTATCGATGAAAATGTAAAATCAATGTTATTTAAGTTTTATCACCACAAATTGCATATACAATTCCGAGGTGTAGTCGTCGAATGTAGTTCCTATTATAAAAATAATCCTTCTTTTTATGTGTATATGCAGTTCGGAAAGCTTTAATTTGCAGTATCATATTTGTTATAGTCTTTAAATAAAGAGCTGGAGAGACATGTTCTCTAAAACTATGCTTGTTTGGTGTCAACATGTAGTTATTTAAATTTGCAATCATTATTCAACATTGCTATTTGAAAAATACTGTTTTTTATAGGTATGACACCACAACATCTTTCCCCTTACTCCCTATAATGAGATGTTCTGATATCAGAGAGAACTGTAAGCAAAGTAGCAGCTGCCCAAACATTAAAACTGGATTTTTAAGCACAACTCTAGTACCGTGCTTATATTTAGGAGTATCTGAGATATCTAAATATTCTCGTAGTACTATCAAATTTAGGTATGATGCCACAAATAGTGCACAAGTGTCTTGTAAATTGGATTCTGGCATGAAAATTAACACATTTTGCTTTCAAAAAGCAATTTTGGTAACTAAACCTCTTGATTGCTTAATTCTAATTGACTTTATTAAATATTTGATACATTAAATCAAGTAAATATGGGCCCAATATCATTTTATACGACAGTTATGGTAAGTTAAAACTGATAAAACAAATGCACACAGATTTTTGTCGCTGTCGACTGCTCTTTCTTTTTTTGAAACGCATATAACTTGATTCGCCAAAACTTACGTTTGTTTTAAATCGTTATATTATAGGCTTTGTCAAAATAGCTGCTTCGAAAATTCTCTCACAGTTAAGTGTTCTTATAGGTTTAGCACACCCATTGCATAACAGGACGTGTCGGCCTGGGGTAGTACACCCCTTACAGCACACGAAGTGTCGGCCTTGGGTAGCACACCCATTGCAGCACAGGACGTGTCGGCCTGGGGTAGCACACCCATTGCAGCACATGACTTGTCGGCCTGGGGTAGCACACCCATTGCAACACAGGACGTGTCGGCCTTGGGTAGCACACCCATTGCAGCACAGGAAGTGTCGGCCTGGGGTAGCACACCCATTGCAGCACAGGACGTGTCGGCCTGGGGTAGTACACCCCTTACAGCACAGGACGTGTCGGCCTGGGGTGGCACACCCATTGCAACACAGGACGTGTCGGCCTTGGGAAGCACACCCATTGCACCAAAGGAAGTGTTGGCCTGGGGTAGCACACCCATTGCAGCACAGGAAGTGTCGACATGGAGTAGCACACCCATTGCAACACAGGAAGTGTCGGCATGGAGTAGCACACCCATTGCAACACAGGAAGTGTCGGCATGGGGTAGCACACCCATTGCAGCACAGGAAGTGTCAGCCTGGGTTAGACGTATAATGGCGACCAGTAAATAATTATCGTTTCTTTAAGGTAAAAAATGAATTTTTGCTGATTTAAAGTGCCAGTCTTGGTTTAAATCACAGTGTTGATTATTCTTTACTTTTTCAAGCATTGCCATGTTAAGATTTTGAAAAAAACACAATATTTGCCATCTCCGTTTGTACGCTTTTACATTTACGCTTTATTATGACACTCATAGGAGAAATAATACCTGCTATTTGTTCCTCGGACATCTCATCAGGGTCAACCTGTAAACAAGAAAAGAAATCCATTGTTAAACTAGAATGCAGGAATCACTTGAAGTGTACTTGTGAAATAAATACATTCATTTTATACTGGTTAATATGAACGATAGCTGATGTTGTTTTAATGGATAAAACTATAGAAAAACAACATTGGTGTAGATGTCGGTCGAATTCAATAGTTCTTTTCAGAATAAGTTCAATGTTTTGTTTAAGAATAAACATAATGAAATCACAAGCGTACATTTGTTGTTAATCTAGAACATTGAATATACATTTTTGTTAAACATATTACACATAATATGACGAAGTACAAATAGCAGAGAAATAAGCGTTTGAAAACATCAAACAGCACAAAACAGCACGCTAGTTAATTAAATATTAATTCTTGCAATATTTCGTTTGTATCGTTTCCGACCGTTTCCGAAGGTCCACTCTCATACTCTTTTACTTATGTTAGTAATTTTATTCGTCATTTTATCATTTTATTCGTCATTTTATTCGTCATTTTATCATTTTATTCGTCATTTTATTCGTCATTTTACGTCATTTTATTCGTCATTTTATTAAAACATCTTATTCAAAATGCCAGAAACTAATACTTATTATCGTACGCATTATTTGATTCCTAACAATAAATGCACTCAATATATAAAGTTTTAAATAACTTTAAAAAACAAGCAGATGTTCATTTAAATGCACATTAATAGACAACGGTGTAGTCAGAGTGTATCTACAAGCCGCGTGACGTCATCAATACACTATAAACAATTGTATGAGATACTATTGTCATTAAGATGTGTAAGATGTCTTGAACTTAACAAATATTATTGTAATATAATAATTATTACTTAAAACGATCAGTGGCAAAACAAAACGTCACTGTGGTTTAAACCAAGTTCAAGGGTGCACCAAATCCCACTCTTATCCTACTGTCATTCCAATAAAACAGACAAGTGAAAACAAGGACATCCGTGCCACGCTATATCCTCTTCAAAACTCCGCAGCATTAATATGAAATATAATTATAACGCAGAGATGATCATCTATATATGCATATAACAAACAACAGCCTAGAAAGCCACAAAGCAATTCCTCATTAAATTGACAGTAGCCAGATCAACAAGAGTATAAACCATTAATAGCACGACAAGTTACGGTTATTTCAATATTTAGGCAGACGTCATCATAAGGTCCATAGTATGTCCGGTAATCACACAATCAAAGAGGAAATCGTAGAGGCGAAGCGTAAACGGGTCAACAACTAAACATGCAGTGCGTTGAAAAATGCTAGGGTCATACGCTCTTTTGATACATTTTTAACAAGTTCATAAAGATTGGATGAAACTGATTCTATCTTACGAAGGTTGTATATCACGTCACCATAGAAGTCAGGCTGTGATCATCGTCCTTGTCGCAGAAGAGTTCGTATTTAAAACCAGATGAGAGTTACGATATTAAAACTGTGCAAAGGTTTGGCGAGCCCTGATGGAGTAGTGTTTCAGTTATACAAGGGTTACGAATAGTAAAGTCCTCAACTCGACTGCCAGTTCTAAAGATCGAATATGTTGAGGGACCGTTACCTCCGTAAGATGTTTCTCTGGGAAAAAACATTTCTCTTTTCATAAATTTTGGTCATTATTTATCCATTTTTAATTGAGAGATTCAAATCGAGGAATTTTTTATTCACCATAGTGGAAAAAAGGGCTGACAATGTGTAATATAGCATCCATTCAGATACCGAAATGTGTTATTAAAGGTTTCGATGGCATCTGCCTGAGTATCTGGTAAAATACTCAACATGAAATCCCTTTCAAAGCAATACAAAAAATAATATGCCACAAGAGGTGCACAGTCAGTATCTATTGGGATACCAACACTTTGTCTACTAACTATAGTTCCATACCTGACGAAAATGTTATATGTTGGTCCTGGAATATAAGTGATTCACAAACTTCTTGTAAAGTCCACACAGTCTAATTTCTTAAACTGTCGCTAGTAAACAAACGCTTTATTACGATGATTACTGTAACAGGCCAAAAATTTACTTTTTTCTCTAACAAAGGTATTTCGAATAAGAGCAACAAGCTTGTCTTTAATAAAAGTAGGTATAAAATCGTGCAGGAAATGAAGCTTTCATAAAACACAGTCAGCCAAAAACCAACAAATTAAAACAATCAATAATTCCAACGTTATTAAGAAGCAAGGCATGTGGCATCGCAAACAAAAATGGTTGACAATAAAGCTACCGCTTTGGAATAAGGCTGTGTGACATAAAGTTGTCAATATGCTTGACAAAAGTCTTAAGTATCCAGAGGTATAATTGGTATAATTAATTTAAGAATACACTTCGACTTGAAAGCTGTAATATGTGTTCGGATCAGACGATTTAAACTCGTAGTGTGATACTTTATTCTTCAGAAATACAACCGTTTATCAAGAAATACACATAAATATCAGAGAACTTCACGCTTCCGTTTTGTGTTTTCGTGCTATTCTGACCAAGGAAATGACGTAACTTTCTGATATTCTATTTTAATATATCTATATCATTAACAATGAGTGAGATGTGAAATATGACCACGTGGGGAGAACATAAACAACCCAATTTGTTTTGTATAATTTTATTTTTTTGTCTGTTTCCCTAAAACAATACTTTTCTTAAAAGTCATTTTTTTATTGTACAAACAGAGACAGCCTAGAACACAACACAAACAAGCTAAATATTTAAAAGAAAACCTTTTATACATATTTTTTCATATTGAATACAAATTATGTACATAACACTGCTATTATGTACATAACACTTATGTATAATATAATATTATAAATGTGTTTGTAAGGAATGCGGAGGGATGGTCCTCCCCGATGGGTATTTAGGATTTTTGATTAGTATAGCATAGAAAAGTCATCAATACTTATAGCTGCAACTTGATGTGTATTGCACACTTTGTCAAGAACATCTCTTGAACTGTATTATTAGACCGAAATAAATTTGTCATAAACTTTCGCACAATATCGTCTGAAATGATCTTTAACCACAAAAAGCAAGTTAAAAATTTGGAGATGTTTGTAGTGGTACAGGCACCGTCATTATAATTAGAATGTGCTTTATAAGTTTGTTTGTGTTATTTAGGAATCCAATAAAAGTGTCCCTTGCTTATCGTCTTCCCCCAGCATCCTCCTCATCAGATTGAACTGGAGTAGATGAATTAGTGCTCTCGAGTTCCAGAAATAAAAATTTGAGGTAATGTAGGCGTCAATCGGTGATAACATTATTTTTTTCCGTAGGCGTATTCTTTGTTAATTAAGGTCAGAAACTATTTTGTTGTAGTCGAAGATAATATTTTTAATTGTTTGTTGCTTTTTTTCTTTTAATGTTTATAGCAAAACAATGGACTTTTCGATTTTTTTTAAATTTTATCCATAACACGATTATCTCGAAATATACTTTGTGTCTATATTTACAAGGATTCTGACCACGTCATACACTTTCCAAATATACTATATCTTATTAAGGGTATTGTTCGTATTGGGGATCTGAGAACATGTTGTGTATAGCTTTTTATTCTATACCTAATTTATACATCCAATCGTAGACGCTCTTTCGAGTCATGTGACCGTACAATATATTTCCGTATCGGGACGCACGCGCGTACAAAATATCCCGTATTTTGTTCGTATTGTACGCTTCACAGGTTCCATGTTAAACCTATGATAAAGACCGAAACGCGTGAAAAGGTCCGAATAAAAATCAGAACCGACAGGCTTCTGTCATTACCTAACCATAAATTGTTGTCAAGTAATGAAAACCTATCTATTGCACATATTTTTATTTAATTTTCCTTTATAACAAAAAAAAAACACAAAAAACTAGCATAATATATCATTGTTTGAAACTGACCTTCGGTAGTATTTAATCACTGTTGACAACGGAGAAATGGGCATTCTTTCAAGCAAATAAAGCTTGAGAGTAAGCCATGTCGAACACAATATATAAAATACATAGACCTACATGCAATTGTGCTTTCGATGTTCATAGCGACTTGCTTGAAAGCATGAAACAAACGAAAGTTATATCCGAATTATAAATGATTGGTTAAAATAAAGGTATAGAATAAAAAGGTTACTTAACATGGTTCTGTACAATACGGGATATATTTGGACTCGTACACAGCTGGAAAAAATCATATTGGACTCGCCTAACGGCTCGTCCAATATGACTTTTCCAGCTGTGTACTCGTCCAAATATATCTCCGTATTGTACAGAACCATGTTAAATAACCTATAAGTATTAAGGAAGCAGTATTATATAAGGTGGCTGTACGAATAGTTTTGTGTCTGCTTCCTCGTCAATCAAATTAAGCGAAGAAATGGACATATAAGTGAAACGTGAAAGAATAGAATGCTTTTCAGCCAGACTGTTTAAAAGTAGTATGTAGATAAGGCGACTGACATCGTTACATATAATTTCCGCTTGATGTTACCAGTTCGTCTATTTCGTTATTTTGTGGATAGGAGTTAAATAGTTCACCTTTTCTCGGTTACACTCTGCATCAAGTGTTTTTATTAGAAAACTCATATGCAATATTGAAAGTAATACCATTCTGCGAACAACATAATAAGGACCAATTAGTATTTATTAGAGATACGAAATAGACTCGTACCAAATATCTGAAAAAAATAATATGCATACCTTTACGGAAGATAAAAAGAGGTCAACATCTCTACAAAAGTGTCTAATTCTAGATCACAATAAAGGTTAAGGAAACTCATATTATAATGGGCCAAAATGCAGAAGATCTTTAAACATTCAACATGGTATAAAAAAAACACATGTTTACAAGAGGTAAAATTATTTTGATCGGAACCCAGGAGAATTATACAGAGTGTTGGACTTTCTCTAACATAACCACGATTGATTACTTGTCTTTCATACCTGTTGGACTCTTTTGAAGGAACAAAAAACAAACGTTTAACGGAAACATGTTTGGAGGTAAAAGACCAATCAATGCATATTCGTTTATTTGCAAAATGACGTCATGCAACTGTTGCCATTGTCAATGTTGATGCGTCTGATTTTTTCCCAATCCTTGTAAGATAAGCATCTGAGCCAAACAAGGATATCCATATCCGGCATGCAAGACAACTTTTTAACGATATAAAGTGAGAGTTAATTGAACACGCGCTATTGAATAAAGTGTTGTTATCAGAGAGAATGCACTTACCTCTTTGGGTTCCTCTTCTGGAGGTTCATCTCTAACAGTCTTGGCTGATCTTCTGGCTGATGTTGTATTGCTTTTATTTCGACTCTGTAATTCCCAATGTATACATTAGAAAGAATGTATTTCACTTTTTATAGTAATACTGTTATATATACATATATAAATTTGAAATTTAGATACTTATGAGGAACGAGGAAGGCCAAAACTCAATTCTTTATCTAGTACAGAAATGGAATATAACCTGATATAAACCCCGTGAATAAATCCAGTGGACAAAGTAAATACTATACTTTTGATGACAAACACGTCCGTTGAAAGCAAATATATTTGGAGACAATTATCTATGGTCAATATCACACACTACGTCTTTGGGAATCAATGTTGTGGTCTTTTTAAAATCAACACGGACTGGTTGTAAATATTGTTTTGTCCTATATTTATCTCGTTATATAGGTAATGGGATCGGAAAACGGAAAATCATCAATCATGGCGTCGCATAATAAGTGTAGTACTGCAATATATTTAAAAGAACGAGAGAGAGAGAGAGAGAGAGAGAGAGCGTTAAATGTTGTCAATGATAAGCTCTGGTCAAAGGTAAGCAACGGGCTGGCGTGGCGCAGTCGGTAGCGCGGCGGATTTGTAACCGGAGGCCCCGGGTTCAATCCTCCGTTGTGCCAATGAGTTCCGTCGGTGTGTTATTGGGAAAGACACTTTTCCTTAGACTCGTCGGTCGGATGGGGGCGGTCCCGTGTATCGGTCTATCCTCCGAGCACGTTAAAGAACCATAGGAATCTATTCGATAATAAGAGTAGGGCAGGTTCCCGGATTCCTATGTATCCTTCCCCTCTCTCTGGGCGGCTCTAAATAACCTGTATTGTGTTGATGAGCCGTTAAACAACATTCAATTCAATTCAAAGGTAAGCAGTCGCTAATTCAACGCAGGATCCTCCATGGAAAGTTCCCTAGTGAGAGGTAAGCCTAGCGTAAACAAGCTCTCCCATGGCGACAACAATAGTTAAATTAATTACAGGTTAATATACGACCGTGGCACACCGCGGCCGTATATTTGCCCTTTTATTACATACCTTACTATAAATGGAGAAGAAAAATAAGAACAAACAGTGCACCTTTATGACAAAATACGTCGACATGTTTACAAAACGGTGTACATTAAACATACAAGTAGCATAAGATGCACACACTTATTTGGCAAATAAATACATTGCATTAAATTAATAATTTACGTGAAGTTACTTTTCTCACTTGTCTTTCGCTTTAATGATATATTTCAAAGCTTCAAACGTTTATTTACTGGGCGTGAAAATTGAAATTGCAGTTGAGATTTCAACGTCCTCAGCCATAGCGCGCCAATATGACGTCTTTGTAGTGCTTGTGTGCCGATTATGGATTTAGAAACAGGACCGATAATCATTGTTTTTCTACTAAAATGTGTTACTATTTATAGTAAGGTATGTAATAACCTCTAATTAAAATGAGCATCCAAAGCAATAGTGAATATCATTACGAAAACATCCACACGTTTGACAACAACGAAACAATCCCATTAGAGCTAGGAAATCGATTAACAACACCAGGTGAGACAAATAATGAGGTGGTTTTCATAGGTCCAACATATATAGAAACGTTATGCGGGTTTTCCACAAAGCAAAATACAAATCCAAATACAAATACAATTAACGTATACACATGAATATACCAAACGAAAAAACACGTTATATATTTATGTGTTTATCGTCACATGCCAGTGGAATAGTATAGGTTATAGAACTTGTATGGCTAAATACTACTTGGAACGAGTCGTCCTGCGCCAAAGCAACGAGTTCCAAGTAATATTTAGCCATACAAATTCAATAACCTTTTTATTGTATAGTTTTATATTGTTTTCGATCAATACTAATTGTATGACTATTACTTTTCATTATATTTGTGTTATTTTTATAGCTTTCGATGGAATTCCTATAATGTCATTCAGTTTCATTTTGTTGCGCGAAAACGACGTCGACATCGGATGACGTCATTAAAAACGTCAAGCGATTTTCTAACGTTGGTTTCCATTCGATAACGTTAAAAATAGTGGGTATTGACCATTTCAATTATTTTATCAATTTTTGCCACAAAAGGTTGAACAAAAACACGTCGGTTTTTTTTGTTGACACTATAGGCAGGATCCGTTGAAAGTAGTTCCTTATTTCTATTTCGCGGCTCTTAGCAAGCGCGAGAAAAAGTTCCAGTGCAATATCAATGTGTGCAATATCGTAGAATATTGCACACTTAGCTCAATGCAAACTAAACGGGACAATATGAAAGTATACAATAATATGTATAACAAACCAACTTGAAACAATAAGATACAAACTAGCCTTCATCGGCTGTGCATATACTATACAAATTATGGTGTTATTTTTTTAATGTATTAACCTTTTTTTAATATAGTCTTTCGTATAGCCCGGTTGAAGTACAGCTACTTGTTTAAAGTTCTCCGGCCACGTTTTGTTTCATGTTTATGTCTATTTAAACCGAAATCAATATACAACAATAGATATTTACAATTCACGCAATATCTGTGAAAAGCGGTAATAAGATTTTATTTTATGACGTAGATAACTTTGAACAGGTAAATTAATCCACGGGTAAATGTATTTACCAATTATCTGGCAATAGTTGTGCAGCTATACGATTCAGATTTACCTCATTTCCCCGTGCAGTCACGCAGTGGGAAAAGTAGTATCTACGTCATGCAAATAATACTTATTTTTACATACAGCTTATTAGCGGATTAAATATATGTTTCTCACCGGGACTATCAAGACATGTTTATATGATGTTTAAGAGTTAAATTTGTTAATTGATAATACTACAAAAAAAAGGGTTGCCATTCATCTTTAATACACGTTTTTCCTTATACGTAACGGGTTGGCGTGTTATGAATAAGTGCACTGTATACAATAATTCGACGGGACGAATTGAACCACTTTGAGTGATTTATTGTACGCAAATAGTATGACAGTGACAATCTAATATAACAGGTTTAAATCTAACCCCTATATCAGCAATCTATAGAAATACCCAATAACTAGTGTAACTATATTGAAATATTGTGTATTCTGATATTTGCGAGTTATGTTTACTTTTAGGATAAAACATACTGAACGTGACTAACCCATTGTGTACGTTAGACACTCGAGCTGATTACGAGCATAACGGGTGTAATTATATCTACTGAATATTTTATATCTACTGAATATTTTATATCTACTGAATATGTCAAAATGTCAATTAAAGTCACAGTATGCTTATTGAAATAAGTATTCGGAAGCCTTACAACTTAGGCCAAATAAAAAAATACCTGTGTTTCCGGTGGCCCGACCGACCCTATGTTAAAGGGGCCTAAAACTTTTTATGAAAAAAAAATATATATTAAAAAAAAAAAATTAAATTTAAAAAATTAAAAAATTAAAAAAAAAAATTGTTCTGAACAATGATTTATCACAATATATCGAGGTAAACTGACATCACAGAGAAACTTTCAGTTGTACCATCAACTGGTTTATGAGATAAATACATGTAGAATCTCACAATATCTCAACAACAAAAAAATGCCTACCGACCTACCCTATTTTTTTAGAGCATGCAATAGGAAACACACCTATTTTTTTTATACATGATGATCCATGATCATTTATGTGCATTACTCATATTGCCTATTAATGGTCTCTTGTTTGTTAGAGATTTTAACCTGGCGGGGGTATCTTTATTTACACTGTCCGTTTATTGGGATGAAATAGAGTACGAGTGAGATTTGGTGCACCCTACAACTTGATTTAACCGCCGCCCCCCCCCCCCCCCACACACACACACACCCCACACACACATACACATACACACACCACACACCCGCCCCAGCGTCCTTTCCTGTCACTGACCGTTCCAAGGCGGTAGCCCTATTTTCAACCCTTTTGTGTTTGTGATGTCTTGTCTTGCCTTTTATTCATCTTTAAAGTTGTTATTTGTTTCTATGTGTGTTTGTGGTTGACTGTCGTCCTTTAATGCTACTTTTCCTGTTCGAATTTTATATCTACTTATTTGTGTATTTATAGCATAGGTATTACTTAGTTGCTTCAATAAACGCCTGGGTATATCCGTTGATTTAATGAAAGTTTGACGATATTGTTATCTATGTACACTAATACTTGACTCAAAGTCGGTATCATCTCCGTTAAGTTTTAAAATAAACACATTGCCGCTTTGAAGTGGTGGTATCGTCAGATCTTCAATCATAAACAGAGCCTTTAACAGAAAGTTGGGTACACACAACTATTCCTGATTTCGTTTGTTGATTTCTTCATGGCCTATAACCACTAAAGCCAAATTGCGTGGCAAGAGTACATTAAGAAACCATTTAATTGACTAAGGTATGCTATAATGAGGACATTATAGCACTCAGTTATATTCATATCGTAGCATATATTTATTGATAAATACGTTTTAAATAACAAAATAAAAATCTCCAAATTACGATATGGTTACAGACTAAATATTTACATCTAAATGCTATGTACAAAGTAATATTTTATTAAACTTTGTATCACCGTTTTCTGTATAAACAAAGTAGGTGTAGTAGTAGCAGCAGCAGTAGTAGTGGTAGTAGTGGTAGTAGTAGTAGTAGTAGTAGTTGTAGTTGTAGTAGTAATAGTAGCAGCAGCAGCAGCAGTAGTAGTAGTAGTAGCAGTAGTAGTAGTAGTAGTAGTAGTAGTAGTAGTAGTAATTAAAGTGGCACATACACATAAATAACAAGCACATGCTAATTGTATACAAATATTTATCCTACATGTTTTACAGACTCCCAGCCATATGCTGGCTTATAAGCTTCTGTTTACAACTAAATAAATGAAAACAAGGAGTGCGATTTGTACCTTAGTTTTAACTTACACTACTTATTTCAATAATAATAAACTATGATTTTATGTATTATTTATGTGGTTATGTCTGACCTCTACTGTGTATATTTGTTTATTTAATTTAAATAAGAAAATGTGTCAACCAAACAGTACAAATGTTCAACATTACTTACCATTGTGTATGTCACCGTCGTCAATTACTCCTATAAAATTAAGTTATTTCTAACCGTATTATGCTTAATTAAAAAACTCGTATTCATATATAACTTTTATTACACTAATTGCGTTAATCATTTGGAAGACACCCATAAGCTAACTTCAACATAGTATATCAATTACGTTTCTATCCTGGTTAATACAGCAAAATAACTCAACAAAAGAGCCCATACCCGCATGTGTCAGTGATTTTATATATATTTTGTTATTGCCAACGTTTGTGTATACAACGATTTAACTCATGTTGTGCCGTGCAAATAGATATTAGCGGCATTGTCGTATTGAAGTTAAACTTGTCGCTAAAACCCGATATGATGAATAATATAGATGTTATTTATTAGCCCGGGTAGGATAGCTATTGTAAATGTTATTGCAATTTTAATCGTTTTATTGTTTAAAATTGGATGAGCTATGGATCGATTTAGTTTCGAACCGTTGGGACGACTTGGCGTACTAGTCATATGGGCTGGTATATATGACAAGTACGCGAAGTCGTTCAATGGACTGAATATCACAGTAACTATATCCGTCCCAATGGGCCGAATACCACAGTAACTATACCCGTCCCAGCGGGCCTAATACCACAGTAACTATATCCGTCCCAGCGGGCCGAATACCACAGTAACTATATCCGTCTCAACGGGCCGAATACCAAAGTAACTATACCCGTCCTAGCGGGCCTAATACCACAGTAACTATATCCGTCCCAGCGGGCCGAATACCACAGTAACTATATCCGCCACAGAGGGCCGAATACCACAGTAACTATATCCGTCCCAGCGGGCCGAATACCACAGTAACTTTACCCGTCCCAACGGGCGGAATACCGCAGTAACAATACCCATCCTAACGGGCCGAATACCACAGTAACTATATCCGTCCCAGCGGGCCGAATACCACAGTAACTATATCCGTCACAACGGAATGGTCCAGTAAGTTTCCTTCATATAGGCCAACATAGAGAAATTGCGCTGTGTTGTGAGTAAACAAGAAACCGTATTAAAATATGCCACATAATTATTCTGGTAGCCTTGCTCCAAAATATAGGCCTGTGTTGGCCTATATAAAGGAAATTTACTGGACCATTCCTAACAGGAAGTTTTCACTTTTTATATAAAAAACACAGTTATTTGCCCACGCAAAACTATGCATACAATATCTGGTACGTGGACCTTTTTTTTAAATTTGATTGTTGTCATCCATTGTACTATTTCGGTATTTCACTCCAGAGTTTGGACCAGCCTTCCTACTGTTCTTCAACATTCATAAAACTGTCGTATGTGGCAGTGCCGTCTAATCGCTGCACATCCAATTTCAGACTGTTCATCTCACCTGCAACAAGAATAAACATATTTGTCAGTAATTATTAAAAATATTTAAAACCGAAGAACACACTACTACATGTTTTGGCGCACGAATTGACCAATCGTAGGTTTCCAGGGTGCTAACTGTGCAGTGAGGCCTGTACGTCGTATGGCAAACAATATTTCTTCTCATGAACAGACTCAATAAAACCCAGTCTGCTAGTCTGCTAACTTTTCTCTCTTGTTTGCGTTTGTTGCTTCCAAGGGATCCCCTTACAGTATGTATTGACATTCACACTAGTGTTTGTATAGTGTTGCGTGGCGGTTGTAAAAAGTAGCCCCGACTACAAAGCAGTAGTGTTACTATTACTGGTCCTATGGGATCAATATTGCCTTTCATGAACAGACTCAATAAAACCAAGTCTGCTACTTTTCATTAAAGGGAATGTAGCGACTCAGCCAAACCATCTTAATTATTGAGAGTTCTGCAAACTTGAATAGGAGTGAAATATTTATCAAAATCGGATGATAAACAAAGAAGATATGATCATTTGAAGATTCTGTTGAAACGGATATTGAAGTGGCCATTTTGAGAGCTATGACATCACGGTTCTAAATTACCATATATGGAATATTCTAATACACCCATACTATATAGCCTAGTTTAAAATATATCGTTATATTCAACGATATATCACAGTAACGTTTAGCAACGTTACGAGAATAAGCAAGGCAATGCGAAATATATCACTGTAACGTTTGCAACGTTAGGAGAGTAAACGAAGCAATGCGAAAGAGTTCAGATGTGTTCGTTATTTTCACATTTTAGGGGTATTAGAATTAAGAAATAAAACATCATTTACGGTGAATTATCGTGTAATATATCACGGTTTGGAGTTAAATTGTAAACAATAATTTTACGAGCCCGAAGGGCTATTTCTTAATTATAAATATGAAAATTTACTAAAATGACAGCAGCTGTATGAAAAAAATGAAATACTTAATGGCAATAATGCTTTACATGACCAGTAAAAAATGCATTCATTTGCAGTGATTTTCTTCGTTTTAAATGATACTGATCAATATTCCATATATGGTAATATGGAACTATGATGTCATAGTTCTAAAAATGGCGGCTCCCATATTTGTTTTAAAACAACCTTTAAATGGTCATATCTTTCCAATTCTTTCAACATTCCCCAAGTTTTTCAGAACTCTCAATAATAGAGTTATTTGGCTGTGTTGCTACATTTCCTTTAATGTTTCTGTTTGTTGCTTCCAATGGATCATCCCCGTTTCAGTATGTATTATAGTTCAAACTGTATGTTACACGTCCGCCAAGAAGAACTTTGTTGTACTTTAATAAAGACATAGTAAATAGTTTTACACACGATTTCTATGCTTCATTTACCTCCACCAAACTATAGTTTATATAGTCTACGGAATTACTATGACAAGTTAGAGGCCTACATTAGAGGATTAGAATCATTGCAACAATCCCAAGAGTCGTTCCGCACATTCTTAGTACCAGTTATATTTGGTAAACTACCAACAGAAAAAACGTGCGCATTTTGCCAAGAATCACGAATCACATTCGTCTCTTAACTGGAAAAAGATACCAGACTACAAGGCACGCATTACAGTTGTAAAACGTCAGAATCTGTGTTATAACTGCCTAGGAAATCATCTAGTTTCAAAATGTCATTCAAACAACAGATGTCGCAATTGTCAAGGTAAACATTACCCACGTATTTGTCATAGAAATTCGACAGAACCAAAACATTTAACTTCAGAACTTAACTCTGAGAACATTTCCAGTACACAAGAAAGTAAAACAGCAATTCTACTCGCTTCAAATTAGATGTACCTTTGAAAACTGCAGTTGCGCCTTTGTGTTCTGATCAGTTTTGTATAGATGCAAACATATTGTTCGACGAGGGTGCCCAAAGTTCATTTATCACTGGAAATTTAGCATAGAAGTTGAAACTTATCCCCAGTGGAAAGGACGTCATACATTTGGCTTCATTTGGAGACTCGAACAAGAATATCCGACACTTGGACAAAGCTACAGTTAACTTAATATCTGACACAGACGAGAAAATACCCATACAGGTACTTATTGTGCCGATGATAGCTGTACCGTTACATAATCACCTGCGTAACACTACAATACATTTACCGTAACTCACGGGACTTAAGATGGCACATCCCGTTACCAAGGACGAAACATTTGAAATATCAATGTTGATTGGCGCAGATTACTATTGGACTATAATTCAAGATCAAATCGTTCGTGGAAATGGTCAGACAGCAGTAAAGTCAAAACTCGGTTTCACTTCATCTTTAATGTTTTGGCGTCGCATTCACCAAATGATACTGATTTAGGGCGTTTCTGGATTCTGAAGTCTTTGGGAATCAGCGACAATGAGACAGACAAACAGGCAATTGACTTATTAGAGGCAAATCAAGAGAATTCGCTCAAATTTACTGATGGAGAGTACATCGCCAAATTGCCATGGAAGAAGATCACCAGACCCTTACATCAAATTACCAAATCACAAAGAGAAGAACTAAAAACACAATTCGTCGACTAAGCCAGGAACCGGCAATATTGAAGAAATATGGCGACATAATTGCAGACCAAAAAGAAAGAGACTTCATAGAGAAAGTAAACGAAAAAGAGACATTTGTTGATCACCATAAAAATCTAGGTTTAACGCTTAGTCATAATGGAAAATGGCACGAGCACATCAAAAATGTTGTTGCTTCCGCAGCAAAGGTATTAGGATTAATGCGAATGCTTAAATATAAAGTATCTCGAAGAGCACTTAATCAGATTTATTTATCCTATATGCTTCATATCTTTGAGTATGCTTCCATAACATGGGACGGTTGTACCTTATACGAAAAAGATACTTTGGAAAAATTACAATATGAAGCAGCCCCCGCATAGTAACTAGACTAACTCGTTCTGTATCCATGCATCATTTATTAGCTGAAATAGGATGGATTTCCCTTTCCGATAGGAGAAAACTGCAAAAGCTTATTACAGTATACAAAGTTAAATATGGAACAACTCCAAACAATATTTCAAATCTGTTCCCACAATTGGTAGGACAAGTGTGCTCATACAACCTTCGAAATAATAATCATTGATAATTAATTAATTGATAATTATGCCACTACTGCTCGTAGAACTGTAATATTCAATAACTCGTTTGTACCTTCATCTCTTAATCTCTGGAACAACTTATCTCGATGTTCAAGAGGAAACTTTTAAGTTATGTTTTTCCCAGCTCAAAAGTTCCAACACGCTACTTAACTGGCCAACGATTATTTGCTGTTTAAATGCCAGAATACGAAATTATTGCAGTAACCTTAATAATGACCTTCATTTAAACCATTTACGAGAATCATACAATTGCGATTGTGGTTCTGCAGTAGAAGACGCTGAACCCTTTTTTTTCAACTGTAAGTTATTTCGTACACAACGGCTTCGTTTGTTTCAGTCAACTCGTACATTTTCATCCATTAAATTTAAATACAATACTATTTGGTCGCGAACACTTGTCGGATGACGATAATCAAATTCTCTTCGAAGCAGTGCAACTGTACATAAGAGAAACACAGAGTTTTGCCTAAATTTAGATTTAATTTTGCAACTCATGCTGATTGACTCTCTTCTTTCAAACTTGACACAATCTCTACACTTCTTCTTTTTTTCCTTTTTTTTCACTAGTTCCTAGTTTTTCTTTCTCACTACCTTTTCTCTAATTATGATATTACGTGCAAGTTATGTGTATTTACCTATGTAATTGTCTAACTTTGTGTGTTTACTATTTTGTCGGGAAGGGCATTAACTAATGTTGTAAGAACTTGTAGCCCAACCCTTTTGCGATTATATATTGGCAATAAAATATGTTTAAATCAAACGAAAAATAGTTACCATTACATCAAGTACACTACATTCCACACCATGCTGTCAAAAAGGAAGTATCAACAAAACCAATCCGTATGACTGCAGCTGCCGCCAGTCACGTGACCATCCTAGTCTGAATGACTGTCTGGAATCTACACCACCTGTATTAAGTGATTTGACCGCAATTCTAGTCAGATTTCGACTCAACAAATATGCCGTGTCAACCGATATAGAAAAGGCATTTGTTCATGTGGGATTGGATCAGAAAGATCGAGATGTCACACGATTAACGATGACTATGGTTAACTGACCCTTAGGACGCCAACAGTACACAGATGCCAATCTATTGTGATTGAGATGTCTTGGGCATTGCGTGTTGTTGCGAATGCATGTTTTTGGGTGGTTTTACTCTGGGAATGTTGCACGTCCTGTTCTAATTTTGCATCTGCTTTAGTCAATCGCAATGATAATCCTTATTTAAATGTTCACTTAGCGGAATATATGTACACATAAGGGTATTATTTGTGACTTGTCATTCATTAAGACATACCCCTTCGCTTTTTGGATACCTATGATTTTTGTGGGATAATATAAGTTCAGGAAATAGTTCGAGTGGTTTGTAAATAAAATCGCCATAAATGTGAAATGCAAACTATCATGCTGCGAAATATTAAAGTAAGGAAGTTATTCACTGCATCCTGGTTGCCGGTCGTGCTTTTCAATTAGTAATGATGATAATGATAACAGTAATCTACTACTACTACTACTACTACTACCACTACTACTACTACTACTACTACTACTACTAATAATAATAATAATAATAATAACAATAATAATGATGTATTAATGTTGTGGTGTATTTGAACACTACTACTACTACTACTACTACTACTACTACTACTACTACTGCTGCTGCTAATAATAATAATAATGATGATGTATTACTGTTGTGGTGTATTTGAACGCTGAAATGTCATTTAAGTTTGTAAACAATATCATTTTAACGAGAATAGTTATAGTTAACAACATTTCACGACCCTATCAGACTAATGAAACGACTTAACGGTACCATGGCAATTAGACATATTTATTAAAACAAACGGACATAATATGCAATTATTCTATAGTACGCCATTATTTCGGCGTCATTCAGGCATACAGGAAGTAAATCACTGTGGTATTCATGCCTGGTGTAGTATTCATGCCTGGTGTAGTCGAAAGGAGTTCCCAAATATATAATCCCTAACTTTTTTTGTGATAAAAGGCATTTTTGAGTATTTAAGGCCTGTTTTTCTTGCTGAAATGACTTTATTGACTTGTTTGTGATAGCTAAAAACCATTTGCATGGTTGTATGATGATTTTATTTGTCAACTTGACAGTTTTGAAAGTGAAAGTAGAACACATTTAAGAGGTGCCGAATGAACGCAGTTTGTTCACGGTATCAACAAAGATCAGAATTTTATTTTCTTATATGCCACATGACCCCTACTATTCTCAGCTGTTTTCTAGAGAGGCAGGTCTCATGACTAAGGACATGTAAGTGAATCTTAGTTTGAACATCATTTTTAAAAATGGATAACTAAAAAGCTTGCTAAATATTGCATTGGACTCAATGGGATTTGATTTACTTCCAGAACACCTTCATGATCATTTGATATCAAAAGCACGAACGAACAAGGATTTAAGTTACCGTCAATGCAATAGGGAAAGATCGTTGACCTTCGACGATTGTGTACCTCCTTATCACTGACTTTATGATAATTTATATCTGGAAATTATAATTTGTTATATTTGTGTTATTTCTAACGTATTTATACTATTAAAACCCAAACGCGTTTATACTTGATATGGTTGTTGTCTTCGAATTTGCATTGTCATGCCTTTCAAAAAGTTGTTTCTCTGGAACAATTTGTTTTCAACTGCAATATATAAAAAATATTATAATTTCAAAACATTTAATCGACTCATTAGTTTTGTAGTTATCTTTGTTTATTTTATGCTTTTGTTTCTATAGAAGTGACGACATTCTGAATGTCATATATGGAACAAATCCGTGTTTCTTTCATAGCCAACCTGAACTTTGGCATATTTGAAATTAAATATAAACGCATACATCAGACGAAACAGTCCCCTTCATTTTCTTTAATATTTATGCTTCACAAGTTCATACTTGCTGACTATTTAACCCTACAGAAGTACATTATATACTGAAAGGAAAAAGAAACTCGACACGGGAATTTCCGCTATATATTGTATGTATAGTATGCTGCTGTTAATCGAATGGTACATGGCTACGTAAGATCTTTCCTTTCGGAAAAAAGACTAAACACCACGTAACACAACAAATAGTATTCCGTCAAAGTTTCATTATTGACAGAGTACGCGTTTGGCTAAAGCAAGTGAGCAAACTTAGGATGCAACATTTTGTAAACTCTCTACGTTAAATAATAGTACTGAACTGGCTCAATTTTTCAGAGAAACTTCAACATTTATGAATTTCTTGTTACAACGTGTACTGTGATTAAAACGTCTACAACATCACAGTTGTGTCCTTTCTTTAACTAACTGCAACTTTTTTCTTTACAAAACATCATGGGATTTCCTTGGAATACATATGGAATAAAGTGTGCAGTATATACAATATTTAGCGGAAATTCCCGTGTCGCGTTTCTTTTTCCTTTCAGTATACCATGATTAGTAATACATACTTCACTATATAATGCGAGAGTTTATTCGTTATTTTGTAATTTATTTTATTTTGTTTTTGTTTTATTTAATATAAAGCTTCATAAGAATGTATTCATTGATTTCACATACTACACACACACACACACACCCACGCGCACCACCACCACAACCACCACCACACACTCACCCAGCGGCCATTTTGCCACTGACCGTTCCAAGGTGGTAGCCCTACTGTCAACCCTTTTATGCTTGTGATGTCACATGCTTTAATTTTTATTTATATATGTAGTTGTTATGTGTTTCCATTCGTGTTTTTGTTGACTGTGTCATTCCTTGACTACTGTATTCCCTGTTAGACGTTTATATCACGTGTATATCTACGTCTATTTGGTGTCCTCGTACTCAATGCATCCATATTGATGTTTTGACAAAAGACATCACCAAAAGAAGAAATTAACTGTTCAAATAAATTATATACTCAACAAAAAAAGAAACTTCCGTTGATGTAGATGCTGATTTTCTAGACAGCAAAACAGGAATACATTAATGATGTTTTAAAAATAATTAGATAGACCGCCAACAATAGTCTAAACAAAGATGTTTCTAAAAAGTTCAGTACACAAAGGAGTTAGCCCCTTTTTGGTATAACATGTATTTTGGCCATAAAAAGAAAATTAAATCTATGAAAATTACCGAAATTTGTCCTAGACAATAGTCTCTATATGTTCCTTACCAAAAAATCACAAAAAAACATATCACAGATTGTGAAGATGGCAGCTTTTGATTATCAACAATCATCAAATTACCTCCCTTTAAAAATTCCTTATCATCAATAAAAGATTACTGCTTGGCAAATTTGAAACTGTTTAATGGGATATTTAGTACTCACTGAAGTGTGCTTACACACATCAAACATTGTTTTATTAAAACGCTGGTTAAGCTTGTATACGCCCTCAAAAACTGGCCTAAGGAAATACCAGCAAAAAAGTTGGAAGTTTCCTTTTTTTGTTCAGGATACTATTTTAATAGTAAATGTCACTATAAATGATAATTATAATATACTTTTCATCGCTTAATGATTAAAACGTGTATACCATTGAAAACGTTGACTCTTTCCAGGTCCTCATTATAGTTAATTGGAACGGAGGCGACTCGTGACATCTTGTTCCGTAGAAACTCAAGGGAGATCATTGGACATGTCTCCTTTGTGGACACGGTAAGCTTAAGGTTAAATTCTTGTTTTCAAAATAGTGTGTTTAGTCATTTAACTTGATATCAGTTAAACCCAACCTTAACCCTCCCGGGAGCTGTGGTATTTTATTGATCACGGATTGGTTAAATTATTTTCATGATGTTATGTGGAAAATATAAATACCCTGCTAAGGTTGACAATCTGACATATGTCCCGATTTAAAATTAGAGATACCTCGGACGGTATCTTTTATATTTCAAGAATTAAACAAGACGCATCGCCATTTATTATATAAAAATCAAACATGACAGGGCAAATAAATAGAAATATAAGACCCAAAAATGTTTACGAGGCAATCCGTGAGCGTATTACCGTCAATATAGATCTGATACATTGGAAGATCCGGTTCACTTCAGTTGGGAAGTGTTTTGTCTAAGGAGAAACCAAGTAATAGATAGAGTCTGGTCTCAGCGAGTTGGCTTATTTAAATAACCAACGAGCTGAGACAGACTCTATCTTTTTTGTAGCATGGTGTACTCAGTAACACTGTGACGTCATATTGACCGTACTCTAAATTCCAATATCCGGTAGTTGTAGTACGGTTCAGCCACGCCCCTTTAATTACCCTAAATTAAACGATTTAATGCTCAGCATTCATCAAAGGAAATGTCACCGACCATGCTACAAGCCTCTCTTGGTTAGGGTAATTAAAGGGGCGTGGCTGAACCGTACTACAACTACCGGATATTGGAATTTAGAGTACGGTCAATATGACGTCACAGTGTTACTGAGTACACCATGCTACAAAAAAGATAGAGTCTGTCTCAGCTCGTTGGTTATTTAAATAAGCCAACTCGCTGAGACCAGACTCTATCTATTACTTAGAACATGCTATCAACTCGAGCTTCGATGTAAAAAGAAATAGATAGCGAGCGCAGAACAGAACATGTGTAAGTTATTAAAACCGGAAGAGTCTAGTGCCAAAGTTAGAGAAGTTCATATGAAACCGAAATCAGCACTGCGTGACCCGTAAACGAAGAATATGGGGAAAAGTAGTCCGAGTAAAAAGAATTCGGTGTACATTATTAGCAAGGAATTAGAAAAATAAGTAGTGTAGTAGAAAGAGATATTTTAGCGAGAGGTAAAAGTAGCAGACTTATTGAGTCTGTTAATGAGATGTATAAAAGTAAAGTAAGATATAGGAAAGGCGCTTGATCGTCCACGATCAGTGATCAAGCAATTTGAAGAATGACCATTTCCGCATGGGATCGGTCGACAATATAGGTTGGTCAGCCATAAGGCAACCTACCTGAATAATATTCTGGACGAATATGTTTGATAAAATATATATATATCTAAAACAAAACATTCATCGCGTAACAAAAATTTGCATAACTTAAATGTAATTAGTAAAAAGGAGCCATTTCCTTAGATATTCATGAGTTTGGGCTATCTTCTTTAAATACAAATTAAAAGATTCGTATTTTATTCGTTTTAATGCTTTCTGTCCTCTCACATTTCAACAAGGGACGTAATCAAATGATTTCAAATTAAACCCCTTAAATTTAGATCCGAGGTCTTAATCCGAGGCCCGAGGCGGTACTACATAATGTGTTTGTATGTATGACGTAGACAGTATGTTAAAGCCTTTCAGCGTTCATATGTACCCTATGTAAATGTAATCAAGGAACCTACTGGTGTATTTATGCCCTACCACGAAAGTGGTGCAGGCGTACAGTATTACCCTTGTCCGTCCGTACGTCCCGTTTTTACATCCACGTTTTTATTAAATCAATTTCTCAGATAACAAAAACCGTACAGTTTTCAAACTTCATACACTTTGTTAATTTACATTAAAGTTTTACATTCAAGTTTGATATATTCATTTTTTTATTTAGTCAATTTCTTCATCACCAGATGCATTACAGCTTTCAAAATGTACAAATGTCTATAGCTACATGACGGCAGAATGTTTCAATGAAAAGTAGATCAATTTGAATTACCTTGACCTACTTTTGGAACCTTGTTAATTTACATTAAAGTTTTACATTCAAGCTTATTATTATGTTCATTACTCTGATACCAGGAGTAGTAAAGCTTTTTTAAATTTCATACACACTTACATCTGTATGACATCAACATGTTCCTACCTTAAAACAGGTCAGTATCAATGACCTTGACCTAAATATTTAACTTTGTTAATTTACATTACCGTTTTACATTCAAGTTTTATATTATGTACATTACTGAGACACCTAAAACCACACGGCTTTCAAACTTCAAAAACCATTACATCTATATGACATCAATATGTTCTTGCACAAAATCAGCCCAATATCAGTGACCTTGACCTATTTTTTATTGTCATTCATTCACATTTAATTTGCTGGGATTTTTTAATTTTCAAGTATCTAATTATTAATATTTCACTGCAGTGTTTACTTGGTAAAGCACTTTCTGAACTAGAAAATAGTTCGTCTTCTATGACTTCTGGCCTCCCACAGAACCCAAATTGTGATGGCCCGCAAAATGTTGAATAAATGTACATCAAAGTTTGCGTGTAAGCTGTTGTATATATCTATATCCTTTTACCTCAACTCATTTTCTGTTGGGATTCATTATAGCATTATCTTATTAGATAGATGCCTAAGGCGCAAACAATCATGGGGTCCCTGGGTGTCCGTAGAGCCCACCTTGTGAAAGCCTATGAAATATTCTATAATGAGGTATGACATCTCCCCACACCAACTCCCCCTCCCCGCCTCCACACCACCCCCTCTGCTCATTCCCACCCACAACACCCGAAACATGTTTTCTTCAATGTTATCAGTTCTTACACCTATAGCTGCTTTGTGCCCGCTCACTCCCCAGACCGCCACCACCACCCGAAACTTTTGTGTTTTATATATATCTGTGTTGTTTTGTTTAGCAGTCTTACATCTAGCTTTGTTGCTTCATTTTGTGTGAGGGTAGTTGAGGGGAGGTGGGTTGAAGGTGAGGGTTGGGGTATGGGGACGAGTGGTAGTGTGGTTGGGGGTGTTACCCCCACACCTTGGTGGGGCCAACGGTTATAATGTATTAGTAAATAAAACATCATATGAAATGTGCAATTATTTTTGGTAAAGATAAACATCCAATCTGTTACAGTTACTAAACGTATGTGTTTACGCTTCTTATTTATTAATTGATTCCATTATTATGACAAGCCATGAAAAACTCTTGATTCCAGTTTTGTTGCACGTGGTGAGAACAAACTTGATTTAAATTACAATATTAACAATGAGAAAACACATTATTCCAGTTATATGACAGTGAAGGAATGTTTGATACCCATTGCACACGGTGAAAGAAAAGTAAGCACATATAAAAACATGCACATGCATCTACATAAGCAGAATATAACTTGCCTTTTAATATTACACTTAACATTTTGTTACTCCATTTTGTAAGCAACCGATGACCCTTTAGCGGGGCATTCGTGTCTCTTGGACACATTTTCTAGTTTTATATTGAAAACAGTGATCTGCACATATGATCATTCTTAAAAAACTGCATGAAAATTGTTTTATCTTTTAGTATACGGCTTTGACATTATAGTGTAAAAAATAAATGTAGCCGTCGTCCACTGTTCAGTTCATATACATGGGGTTGTTTCCTCCCCACACCCATCCCCCTCCTAAACTCGAGGTGGGTGGGGGAGTGAGGAAACACCCACATTTATTAATAAATTAATAAATTAATAAGGTAACTAAGACACTGACGTTGACAACGTCAATAGCATCATCAGTTAGTTGAAGCCGCTATTTACACTATGTACCTCTCAATGTTTCCCCCATGTGAGTATGGGAGGGGTGCGGTGGAAATACCGGGGGAAATAGACAGCAATGACAACACTTGGGTAGGGAATTAGACACATCCTGGTACCAACATCTGATATTGATATAATAGCTTTCACCCTGGGGAATTAGACATAATGGTGCTTCTACGGACGGGGATTAAACAATCAACTTGTACATTTGTCTAAATTCCCTGGGTGTCCCCCCTCCCCATACCCAGTGGGGGAAAACATTGATAGGTGCACTACTTTTAAGATAGGTGCGTTTTAGAAATGAAAAATGGCAATTATGTTAAGATTACTCATATTTGTAGTCCTTCAAGTCGACAAAAACCTTTACATGCAAGAGCAACTACCAGACGAGCGCGATGCCTTTCTTTTCATTCAGGTTCGGCAATATAACGACTCGAAACTAAATGTTAGACTTTGTATTGGTATATCGGTCTAATTTGACTCTCTGCTTTCGTTTTTCATTACATCAGCATGATACGAAGCCCCGCAGGTGACATGCAGAAAAAATAATTTAAAGCGTTCGCACGCTCTAGTAGAGTGCGGAAAGAATGACATGGAAAAAGATTATTTATTTATTATTTGGTTTTCATTTTCATATTCAACTGTATTGTTACAATTTAAAACCGATAGTCATATTCCCTGTTTAACCATTGTGACAATGGAGAGAACTGTAACTTATTGTGTAATAACTTACAGTTTAACAACTGTGACAATTTATGGAGATAACTGTAACTTATTGTGTACTAACTTACAGTTTAACCACTGTGACAATGAAGAGAACAGTAACTGATTGTGTACTAACTTCTGTGACAATGGAGAGAACTGTAACTTATTGTGTACTAACTTACAGTTTAACCACTGTGACAATGGAGAGAACTGTAATTTATTGTCTACTAACTTACATTTTAACTACTGACACAATGGGGAGAACTGTAATTTGTTGTGTACTAACTTACAGTTCAATCACTGTGACAATGCACTGTAACTTATTGTGTACTAACTTACAGTTTAACCACTGTGACAATGGAGAGAACTGTAACTTATTGTGCACTAACTTACATTTTAACCACTGTGACAATGGGGAGAACTGTAACTTATTGTGTACTAACTTACAGTTTAACAACTGTGACAATGGAGAGAACTGTGACTGATTGTGTACTAACTTACAGTTTAACCTCTGTGACAATGAGGAGAACTGTCACTTATTGTGTACTAACAGTTTAACCACTGTGACAATGGGGAGAACTGTAAATTATTGTGTACTAACTTACAGTTTAACCACTGTGACAATGGAGAGAACTGTAACTTATTGTGTATTAACTTACAGTTTAACCACTGTGACAATGGAGGAAACTGTGACTTATTGTGTACTAACTTACAGTTTAACCACTGTGGCAATGGAGAGAACTGTGAATTATTGTATACTAACTTACAGTCTAACCTCTGTGACAATGAGGAGAACTTTAACTTATTGTGTACTAACAGTTTAACCACTGTGACAATGGGGAGAACTGTAAATTATTGTGTACTAACTTACAGTTTCACCACTGTGACAATGAAGAGAACTGTAACTTATTGTGTACTAACTGACAGTTTAACCACTGTGACAATGGGGAGAACTGTAACTTATTGCGTACTAACTTACAGTTAAACCACTGTGACAACGGAGATAATTGTAACATATTGTGTACTAACTTACAGTTTAACCTCTGTGACAATGAGGAGAACTGTAACCTATTGTGTACTAACAGTTGAACCACTGTGACAATGGGGAGAACTGTAAATTGATGTGTAGTAACTTACAGTTTAACCACTGTGACAATGGAGAGAACTGTAACTTATTATGTACTTACTTACAGTTTAACCACTGTGACAATGGAGAGAACTGTGACTTATTGTGAACTAACTTACAGTTTAACCACTGTGGCAATGGAGAGAACTGTGACTTATGGTGTACTAACTTACAGTTTAACCACTGTGACATTGAGGAGAACTGTAACTTATTGTGTATTAACTTACAGTTTAACCACTGTGACAATGGAGGAAACTGTGACTTATTGTGTACTAACTTACAGTTTAACCACTGTGGCAATGGAGAGAACTGTGAATTATTGTATACTAACTTACAGTCTAACCTCTGTGACAATGAGGAGAACTGTAACTTATTGTGTACTAACAGTTTAACCACTGTGACAATGGGGAGAACTGTAACTTATTGTGTACTAACTTACCGTTTAACCACTGTGACAATGGAGAGAATTGTAACTTAATTTGTACTAACAGTTTAACCACTGTGACAATGGAGAGAACAGTTACTGTAACTTATTGTGTACTAACTTACAGTTTAACCACTGTGACAATGGAGAGAACTGTAACTTATTGTGTACTAATTTACAGTTTAACCACTGTGACAAGGGAGAGAACTGTAACTTATTGTGTAATAACTTACAGTTTAACCACTGTGACAACGGAGATAAATGTAACTTATTGTGTACTAACTTACAGTTTAACCACTGTGACAATGGATAAAACTGTAACTTATTATGTACTAACTTACAGTTTAACCACTGTGACAAGGGAGAGAACTGTAACATAATTTGTACTAACAGTTTAACAACTGTGACAATGGAGAGAACTGAAATTTATTGTGTACTAACTTACAGTTTAACCACTGTGACAATGGGGAGAACTGTAAATTATTGTGTACTAACTTACAGTTTAACCACTCTGACAATGGAGAGAACTGTAACTTACTGTGTACTAACTGACAGTTTAACCACTGTGACAATGGGGAGAACTGTAACTTATTGCGTACTAACTTACAGTTTAACCACTGTGACAACGGAGAGAATTGTAACTTATTGTGTACTAACTTACAGTTTAACCTCTGTGACAATGAGGAGAACTGTAATCTATTGTGTACTAACAGTTTAACCACTGTGACAATGGGGAGAACTGTAAATTATTGTGTAGTAACTTACATTTTAACCACTGTGACAATGGAGAGAACTGTAACTTATTGTGTACTAACTTACAGTTTAACCACTGTGACAATGGAGAGAACTGTGACTTATTGTGAACTAACTTACAGTTTAACCACTGTGGCAATGGAGGGAACTGTGACTTATGGTGTACTAACTTACAGTTTAACCTCTGTGACAATGAGGAGATTTGTAACTTATTGTGTACTAACAGTTTAACCACTGTGACAATGGGGAGAACTGTAAATTATTGTGTACTAACTTACAGGTTTACCACTGTGACAATGGAGAGAACTGTAACTTATTGTGTACTAACTGACAGTTTAACCACTGTGACAATGGGGAGAACTGTAACTTATTGTGTACTAACTTACAGTTTAACCACTGTGACAATGGAGAGAATTGTAACTTATTGTGTACTTACTTACAGTTTAACCTCTGTGACAATGAGGAAAACTGTAACTTATTGTGTACTAACAGTTTAACCACTGTGACAATGGGGAGAACTGTGAATTATTGTGTACTAACTTACAGTTTAACCACTGTGACAATGGGGAGAACTGTAACTTATTGTGTACTCACTTACAGTTTAACCACTGTGACAATGGAAAGAACTGGAACTTATTGTGTACTAACTTACAGTTTAACCACTGTGACAATGGAGATAACTGTAACTTAATTTGTACTCACAGTTTAACCACTGTGACAATGGGGAGAACTGTAACTTATTGTGTACTAACTTACAGTTTAACCACTGTGACAATGGAGAAAATTGTAACTTATTGTGTACTAACTTACAGTTTAACCTCTGTGACAATGAGGAGAACTGTAACTTATTGTGTACAAACTTACAGAGTCATATTCCCTGTTTAACCACTGTGACATGGGAGAGAACTGTAACTTATTGTGTAAGAACTTACAGTTTAACCACTGTGACAATGGAGATAACGGTAACTTATTGTGCAATAACTTACAGTTTAACCACTGTGACAATGGAGAGAAATGTAACTTATTGTGTACTTACTTACAGTTTAACGACTGTGACAATGGAGAAAACTGTGACTTATTGTGTAATAACTTACAGTTTAACCACTGTGACAATGGAGAGAAATGTAACTTATTGTGTAATAACTTACAGTTTAACCACTGTGACAATGGGGAAGACTGTAACTTATTGTGTACTAACTTACAGTTTAACCACTGTGACAATGGAGAGAATTGTAACTTATTGTGTACTAACTTACAGTTTAACCACTGTGACAATGGGGAGAACTGTGACTTATTGTATACTAACTTACAGTTTAACCACTGTGACATGGGAGAGAACTGTAACTTATTGTGTAAGAACTTACAGTTTAACCACTGTGACAATGGAGATGACTGTAACTTATTGTGCAATAACTTACAGTTTAACCACTGTGACAATGGAGAGAACTGTGACTTATTGTGTAATAACTTACAGTTTAACCACTGTGACAATTGAGAGAATTGTAACTTATTGTGTACTAACTTACAGTTTAACCTCTATGACAATGAGGAAAACTGTAACTTATTGTGTACTAACAGTTTAACCACTGTGACAATGGGGAGAACTGTGAATTATTGTGTACCAACTTACAGTTTAACCACTGTGACAATGGAGAGAACTGTAACTTATTGTGTACTAACTTACAGTTTAACCACTGTGACAATGGGGAGAACTGTAACTTATTGTGTACTCACTTACAGTTTAACCACTGTGACAATGGAAAGAACTTGAACTTATTGTGTACTAACTTACAGTTTAACCACTGTGACAATGGAGATAACTGTAACTTAATTTGTACTAACAGTTTAACCACTGTGACAATGGGGAGAACTGTAACTTATTGTGTACTAACTTACAGTTTAACCACTGTGACAATGGAGAGAAATGTAACTTATTGTGTAATTACTTACAGTTTAACCAGTGTGACAATAAAGATAACTGTAACTAAATTTGTACTCACAGTTTAACCACTGTGACAATGGGGAGAACTGTAACTTATTGTGTACTAACTTAAAGTTTAACCACTGTGACAATGGAGAAAATTGTAACTTATTGTGTACTAACTTACAGTTTAACCTCTGTGACAATGGAGAGAATTGTAACTTATTGTGTACTAACTTACAGTTTAACCACTGTGACAATGGGGAGAACTGTGACTTATTGTATACTAACTTACAGTTTAACCACTGTGACATGGGAGAGAACTGTAACTTATTGTGTAAGAACTTACAGTTTAACCACTGTGACAATGAAGATGACTGTAACTTATTGTGCAATAACTTACAGTTTAACCACTGTGACAATGGAGAGAACTGTGACTTATTGTGTAATAACTTACAGTTTAACCACTGTGACAATTGAGAGAATTGTAACTTATTGTGTACTAACTTACAGTTTAACCTCTGTGACAATGAGGAAAACTGTAACTTATTGTGTACTAACAGTTTAACCACTGTGACAATGGGGAGAACTGTGAATTATTGTGTACCAACTTACATTTTAACCACTGTGACAATGGAGAGAACTGTAACTTATTGTGTACTAACTTACAGTTTAACCACTGTGACAATGGGGAGAACTGTAACTTATTGTGTACTCACTTACAGTTTAACCACTGTGACAATAGAAAGAACTTGAACTTATTGTGTACTAACTTACAGTTTAACCACTGTGACAATGGAGATAACTGTAACTTAATTTGTACTAACAGTTTAACCACTGTGACAATGGGGAGAACTGTAACTTATTGTGTACTAACTTACAGTTTAACCACTGTGACAATGGAGAGAAATGTAACTTATTGTGTAATAACTTACAGTTTAACCACTGTGACAATGGAGATAACTGTAACTTAATTTGTGCTCACAGTTTAACCACTGTGACAATGGGGAGAACTGTAACTTATTGTGTACTAACTTACAGTTTAACCACTGTGACAATGGAGAAAATTGTAACTTATTGTGTACTAACTTACAGTTTAACCTCTGTGACAATGAGGAGAACTGTAACTTATTGTGTACAAACTTACAGAGTCATATTCCCTGTTTAACCACTGTGACATGGGAGAGAACTGTAACTTATTGTGTAGGAACTTACAGTTTAACCACTGTGACAATGGAGAGAACTGTAACTTCTTGTGTACTAACTTACAGTTTAACCACTGTGACAATGTGGAGAACTGTGAATTATTGTGTACCAACTTACAGTTTAACCACTGTGACAATGGAGAGAACTGTAACTTATTGTGTACTAACTTACAGTTTAACCACTGTGACAATGGGGAGAACTGTAACTTATTGTGTACTCACTTACAGTTTAACCACTGTGACAATGGAAAGAACTGGAACTTATTGTGTACTAACTTACAGTTTAACCACTGTGACAATGGAGATAACTGTAACTTAATTTGTACTAACAGTTTTGACCACTGTGACAATGGGGAGAACTGTAACTTATTGTGTACTAACTTACAGTTTAACCTCTGTGACAATGAGGAAAACTGTAACTTATTGTGTACTAACAGTTTAACCACTGTGACAATGGGGAGAACTGTGAATTATTGTGTACCAACTTACAGTTTAACCACTGTGACAATGGAGAGAACTGTAACTTATTGTGTACTAACTTACAGTTTAACCACTGTGACAATGGGGAGAACTGTAACTTATTGTGTACTCACTTACAGTTTAACCACTGTGACAATGGAAAGAACTGGAACTTATTGTGTACTAACTTACAGTTTAACCACTGTGACAATGGAGATAACTGTAACTTAATTTGTACTAACAGTTTAACCACTGTGACAATGGGGAGAACTGTAACTTATTGTGTACTAACTTACAGTTTAACCACTGTGACAATGGAGAAAATTGTAACTTATTGTGTACTAACTTACAGTTTAACCTCTGTGACAATGAGGAGAACTGTAACTTATTGTGTACAAACTTACAGAGTCATATTCCCTGTTTAACCACTGTGACATGGGAGAGAACTGTAACTTATTGTGTAAGAACTAACAGTTTAACCACTGTGACAATGGAGATAACGGTAACTTATTGTGCAATAACTAACAGTTTAACCACTGTGACAATGGGGAGAACTGTAACTTATTGTGTACTAACTTACAGTTTAACCACTGTGACAATGGGGAGAACTGTAACTTATTGTGTACTCACTTACAGTTTAACCACTGTGACAATGGAAAGAACTGGAACTTACTGTGTACTAACTTACAGTTTAACCACTGTGACAATGGAGATAACTGTAACTTAATTTGTACTAACAGTTTAACCACTGTGACAATGGGGAGAAATGTAACTGATTGTGTAATAACTTACAGTTTAACCACTGTGACAATGGGGAGAAATGTAACTTATTGTGTACTGACTTACAGTTCAATCCATTTGGGTAAGAGTGAGGTTTGATGCACCTTAGAGCTTGTGTTAAATCCCACGCGGCCATTTTGCCACTGATCGTTCCAAGGCGGTACCATTGTTGTCAACTCGGTTATGTTTTTTGGTGTCCTCAGTGTTCGTGGTGTCGTCTATTTTGCTTAAACTGTCTTCATTGAAATTGTTTATTGTTTTCAATGCGTGTTTAGAGAACTGCGTTCTTCTGCGAATTAGCCATTTCTCCAAAACAACCCTTTGTACAAAAATGGAATGGTCTAAATTTAAAGAAAGGACAGTCTATTATACATTCATAGTGGGCTAAGGGTTAAAGCAGATATGTCACCATGGAGCAAAAACTCAACATCTGTAATGGGGTTGTTCCAAGGTTACACAATTTCTGTGAATTAGCCATTTACTGTTCGACTTTTGTAGCTGCATTAATTAAAACAGAAACACCTTGACTCATGTGTGTTTTGTCCACTAAATTTGGTGGCTTCTGCAACAGACAATGTGGGCTGTGTTAGAAAACGCACATCATATGCATAGTAATACGTTTGAATGTTCTCATATCGCATTTACGCTATGAAACATGTATACTATAGTTTCCTCGCTTAATTTCATTTTTTTAACAAGTTATGTTGCAACCATTTAATTAATGATTTACTTAAAATACTAAACACATGTCATAAATCACAGTCTAAATAGGTACGTGCTTTTAAGCTTGCAGGAACTCCACCTGGCGTGGTCGACACACACTGGTCACACATTCAGCCCTATATGTCCTCGAGCACGAGCTGCCGTTGTTCATTCTCTGTCAGCTGTTTCCCTAACACATTATGTTGTAGCCGCCCGTAACTGCGTATTATATCAAAGTATGTAAAGTACTGGAAGGCATGTATGTTGTAGACTGAGAAGTGAAATTGAAAACGAGTATCAAAAATGCATATTCGACAACTAACGAATTTTTCATGAACAGTTATATACATTCGCTTGATTTGTATAATCAAATACGGTATGCGTAATATCAAATTATAGTTTGAAGTTAGTTTATCCATCGAAACTCCTTTCTCATAGTACAACTTTCAAACAAAATGTTTCTTTCAACAATGAGTAGTGTTTCAGACTATAAACTAGCCTCGAACTTCCTTGTAACTAAACAGAAGCTCAGCTTCAACGTTCCAGCCTTCTCAGAAGGTTTCCCGGTCGAGTCCCCAAATTGTCAAGATGTATACTTGCATTAACCTTATTTATATTAATTCATGTAAGGCCCATACTTTCGGGCTCAGAGCTGTTGGAATAAGTTGAAAAGAAAGAGAAGGAATATCTCGAAGAGAAGAGCGTATGCAGTGGCTGAATGATAAGCAGCAGAGTCGGAATGAAGAGCAATCCGAGGCAAATCAAAAGTTTGAGCTACAGCGCATAGACCCCAAGTCTAAGCGCATGGAGCAAGAGGCAGATATGAAGAGGGAAGAACATGAGCGAGAGGCAAGTTTGAAGAGAGTTGAGCTGAAGCGAGAGGCAGAATTGAAAAGGGATGAACAAAAGCGTGAGATTATATAACTTAAAATTATGGCTGGAACTGGAGTTTTGGGAGACGTTCCAACCTCGAGTGAAACAGGTAGTAAAAGCCTTCGGACGAAACTTCCGAAGTTCGAGAAAATAAGCATGATATGAATGCATACATCAAGTGTTTTGAAAGGAAAGTCGAAACATGGGCTGTAAGTTTGAGCTCATTGCTAACTGTGAGAGGACTTCAAGTGTACAGCATGCCTACAGCGAGTATCGGCTTTTATTAAAAGGCTGTACTCAAGAGATATTAATTGACAGAAGAAGGTTTCGTGCAGAGAACAAGAACATCAAACTCCAGATAACTTTAGGAGAAAAGATAACCATAACAGTCAGATAAACGGTGACAGAAAAGTCTTAGCTTTATGACTGTGCCAGTGGATCAAAGCCAATTTAAAGACTGTGTTGAAGATGGGCAGTTGAACCTGGCTAACGGAAAGTCTGTCCCCATAATTGCGGGAGGATGCACTGTCGATTCTCTTGGTGGTTGCAAAAAGTTAGATTTGAAGCATGGTTATGTTGGAGATAGGGACGTTCAGGTTTAGAGAGATACGGGTTGTGAGTTAGCAGCAATACAGCGAGACGTGGTTCGAGATGAACACATGTTGGACAAGAGGTTCGTTATGATATCTATTGATGGACGAGCTAGGGTTGTTCAAGAAGCAAAATTTGAAGTTGATACACCCTATTACACCGGTGAAGTTCAAGCCATGGTGTTGTGCTCGTTAATTTGTAATCTAGTAATAGGAAACATAACTGGTGTGCTTGATAAGCCAAATAACACATGGATGAGTAGGGACCAGAGATGTTTTCCAGATGAGATTGTGGCTTCAGCAGTTATGGCCAGAGCTGAAACTCTCAAAGAAAAAGCCGATCACATCGCTAATGAAATATACTATGAGCAGTTAAAAAAAACTAAACAACGAACTAAACAAGTTATGGGAAACAAAGTGGGGTGGTCATAAGTATAGATATGAGGCAAAGAACGTGGTTCTGTTCAGATTGTTTCAACTAGGTAGATGGTCTGATGACAACGAGCTAAAACAAATTGTAGTACCAACCTCGTATAGGAAACGTGTGATGGCATTAACTCATGAATCAATAGTTGGAGATCACTTAACCAACTAAAAATACAGTTGATAGAATCACCTCAAGCTTTCATTAACATGGCATTACTAGTGATGATTCAAGATTTTGTAAATCGCGTGATGTATGCCGGAAAACTATACCTAAAGGAAAAGTTCAGAAAGTGTCATTAGGATAGATGCCCATCATAGACAAGCCATTTCACCGAGTAGTTGAAGACTTAAACGATCCCATCATACCAGTTTCTGAAAAAGTCAACACATTTACGATGGTTGACAATGCAACCAGATATCCCGAAGCAATAGTGTTTCCAAAAATAGAGACCAAACGGGTTGCTGAAGCATTCTGGATGTATTTTCAAGAGTTTGTTTTCCGTCTGATAGTTTGAGTGATGATATGATAGAAGAAGTATACTTAAACTGTTGTTCACAATACCGTACAATCTAAAATGTAACCGTTGTTGTGAACCAATGAATTGCATTTTGAAAAACATATTTAAAAAGTTAAAGATTGGGACAGTTATCTGTCAAGCAGTTTTGTTTGCGTACAGAGAGATGCCACAAGCAAGTACTGGTTTCTCTCCATTCAAACTGCTGTATGGTCGAACCGTAGGAGGTTCAAGGCTAGTCTTGAAGAAGCTGTGGACAGAATCCGAAATAAGAAGCACATACGAGTATGTGTTAGATTTAAGAAATAGGCTGGAATATACATATGAGATTGCTAGGCGAAGTTTAGGAAATGCTCAGAAAGGGTATAAACACCACTATGACAAAAAGGCACGAAAAAGAAATTTGAAAAAATGTGATAAAATGCTGATCCTTTTATAAAAAAAATCACAGTAAACTTTTGCCCTAGCGAGAAAGACCATTTGAAGTCATAGAAGTTTGAAAAAGATGGACTATTGAGTGAAGGTAAGTGATAAGCTTGGAACTTATCACATAAACTTGTTGAAGAAATATGAACAAAGGGAAGACAATATATTGACCAATTTGGCAGTAATAGAGAGCGAAGAGAATGCGATTGTTGATGACGAGAACTTGCTCGAGCTCATAAACATTCAAGGCAAAGAGACGTGCAAAGATGTACACATTAGAGAAAGGCTATCTCATGAACAGAGACGTCAAGTGGTATCCCTATTAGAGGAATACAAAGATATTTTCAATGAAGAGCCTGGAACGACCAGCTTGGAAGAGCATAATATCGAGCTCATAAAAACTGAACCTATCAGAGTAGGACAATACCCCCATCATACCGTATGCAAAACGGGCTGATGTTGACACAGAAGTTGAAGTTATGTTGAAAGCAGACGTTGTCGAATCAGCTAGCTCGGATTGCAACCACCCCTGTTTTGCAAGTTAAGAAAAAATGATCAAATATATTTTGTGTTGACTTTCGACGTTTGAAAGTGTAACAACGTTTTATTCATTCCGATTTTTGGAGATCGTTGTGCCCGATATCTACATACAGATATCGGTGGTACATTCACAAATGCTTTGTTTTCTTTCTTTCATTTCGAATAGGTGGATCCACTACTCCAGACTTTAAAGGCTTTGAGTATTGTTTAATCACCATTGGGATATGTTGTCTGGGTTTTAATTTAGTTTTTTGTCTGTTACATGTGATACACACGCTTCATAACCTCTGCTCTTAACTAAATTGCATTTTGTTTATTTCGCCCAGTATTTTCTCGTTTAGGGCAAACATTTTGTTAGAAACTGGGAACATACGCCGCTGGCTACGGAATCGTATAAAAATACCACATTGAATGTTCCATGTTAATACATACATACCATCTTCGGGATGGCTCAACATTTCCTACTATTGACATTTTAAATATTGAGTTCTCTCAACCCGGCGCTAGAATGCGTGAACGGTAGCTAGCATTTTCCAATATGTTTCATGCTGAAACTAATACGAAACACAACTCGGGAATTTCCGCTATATATTGTATGTCCAATATGCTGCTGTTAATCGAATGGTACATGGCTACGTAAGACCTTTCCTTTCGGAAAAAAAGACTAAAACAAAACATAACACAGCAAATAGTATTCCTTCAAAGATTCATTTTTAACAGAGTACGCGTTTGGCTCAAGCCTGTGAGCAAACTTATGATGCAAAATTTTGCAAACTCTTTTCGTTAAATACAGTACTGAAATGGCTCAATTTTTCAAAGAGGAACTTCACCATTTATGAATTTCTTTGTACAAGGTGTACTGTGATTAAAACGTCTACAACATCCCAGTTGTATCCTTTTTCTAACTGCAACTCTTTTTTTTATAAAATATCTTGGGATTTCTTTGAAATATTATGTGGAATTAAGTGTGCAGTATAGACAATATATACCGGAAATTCCCGAGTTGCGTTTCTTTTTCGTTTCTGTATATTTATCGTGTTCGGCGCTTTCCAAATTTCTCCTTTCATACTCTTTTTGACACCGACAATATGGGGAATGTTGAAAATATCGTGTCGAAGATGAAGGGCGACAAGTATTTTTCCAAAACTGATTCGAGTAAAGGATACTAGCAAATACCCGTGGAAGAAAAATCCAGACATGTTATTGCATTTTCAACACCATCTAGGAGTTATCAGTACAGACAAAATCGCATATGCAAGTAAAAAGTTGTTGCACAGAGAGAGGAACTATTCAGTGATTGAAATGGAATGTTTTGGCATAGTTTTTGGAGGGAAGAAGTTTCAAAAGTATGTGTAAGGAAAAGAGTTTGTTCTCCAACCTGACCATGCCCCTTCATCGTACATACAGAAATGTAAAGTAGAGAGCGGGAGAATTATGCGATGGGCATTATTCTTACAGAACCATAAGTTCCGAATAGAAGCAATCAAAGGCTTAGACAATGTTTGCGCCGATTATTTAAGTAGTCAATAATTAAATAATATATGATTAAAACATTATTCAGTTAATTTGAAAACAGCTAGGTGTTTTCTTGAGAAGGGAGCTATTGTCAAAATAATCCGTCGTTTTCATAACGTTTAGACTGTAACGTGTTTATAACGTTGTAAAGTGAGGTAATTCATAACAAACGTTAATTAAATTAAGTATTATACTAATTACTTCAAAGAGATATTCGAATTATTTCAACAATAATACATGTTTCAAACTTGTTTTAATGATTATTGAATGCGTTTGAAACATAGATTGAGACAGGTTGTGCTGATATAAGGCTTGAAGTTGATTCCTTGTGGTGATTATGGTTGAATTCATTGTGGTTATTGAGAATCATTGTTTGAGATCAAAGTTTGCAATCATTCATTGTATGCTTCAAGCTGATGTTAACGAATCACTGTTTTCAACAGCTGTATTTAGTTTGAAAATCATAAGACTGGTGGCCTGAGGAAAATATTATATAATATTTCGAACTGTATAGCTCAGAAAAATACGAGATAAGATTAGAGTAAAACTGTTTGGGGGCGCTTGTTTCAGCCAACGTTTTTTTGGACTTTTAAGATAAAATTAATCTACTACCTAAATAAGTTGTATATCAGTGAAACAGACATTTTATTGGTAAATAAAAATACCTTACTTTCCAAAATCGGTTGAGAAATAAAAGATTCATGTGCGAAAGTTGTTTTTGATGGGTCATTTTCAATGCAAAATTCTGCTGCCTGAAAAATTTGAAAAATACATTTTTTTAGAATTTTTATCCGAAAATGGTTTTAAATTGTTGGATATTAGTAAATTAAGACACCCTGACAGTTTTATAGCAAAATATGAAGTATTACTGAAGTAATTTTAGTTCTTAATTTTCTGCTGTCCCACCAAGGAGTTTACATAGGAAAAGACCCAGCAAAAAAATCATTTTGGCTGTAAAATATTTATTTCTCAACCGATTTTCAAAAGTAAAGTAGTTTTATTTACCACTAAAAATGCCAGTTCTAATGATATATAACTGATGTACGTATTATTTGAATTGCTCGAGTTACTGCAGAAAAACTTTTGGCTGAAACAAGCGCCCCAAACAATAGCCAAAACATTGCTACCTCATGGAAGATTCCGTTTATGCTTAAGGTTAAGTCAAGCATACATTTTTACACACATGATGCTATCGTAAAGTTAACAGCTGTGAATGTGACATATACATAATTAATAATTTTATGACACGAAATTTAAAAAAGCTTAAATGCCCTGATTCTGCGTAACAGACGTCCTGACTAGTGTATTAATAATCATTAGTATCACCTTTGTAGCAGCTGTCATAGAATAATGGTATAAATATATGGTCAATAATTACATTTCGGTATTGTGTATTTGGACACTTCCGAGAACATTGAACTGAAACATCTGTAAGCTAATATGTAAGTATTAACATTTTCTTTATTTCTGTATTTTAAAGAGCCAGTTTGCTGTCATCAAAAATTATATTTTGAATTAAATGTCATTTAGAAATCTCTATTGATATCCATTCATTTTACAGTAATATATGATTTTCATTATATACTGAGCAAAAATAGAAACGTCCCCAACTTTACCCATAAATTTAGACACGATGAAATTATATTTTATTTAATCTTATATGCCAATGCCTTTGTTAAAGGCCAGCACTTTCTTTGAATCCAACTTGTGGGCAAACTTATTCCCCTTGATTTGGTTTAAACAGCATTTCCGGGTCTTGTGGTTAAAACTTTGAGTTAACAGTTTTGTTATATTGAAATAAACAGAGAATGACATCATCACCACAAAAACAGAGAAAAGACGCTGATCTGTTCACTCATGTTTGCGCCATACAACTTTCAAGAACGAATATTTTCAGATTACCTCCCTTTATAATAAAAATATAGTGATTTCGTAATTTGAATAAAACATGTTTTAGCAGCAACAGACAAACTTTGTTTTTTGATGATTATTAATATTGATCAGTATGATTGAGTGATAAGTATAAAATGATGAAATTATATCTAGATTGGTGTACAAAGTGTAATAAAGTCAATCCTATGCAAAGCACAGCTTAAAAGAGGGACGTTTCTATTTTTGCTGAGTATATGTACATCTCTAAAACTCATTGATCTGCAACAATTGGACGATTCCAAAATGTGTATATTTATAATGGTGTGTCTCTGTTTAATGTATTGTCTCTTAAAAGGGGTACATCAGACTTGAGGTTAAAAAAAAAGAAGAAACAAAGAAAGAAAGGAAACAAAGAAAGAAAGGAAACAAAGCAAAGAAAGAAAGGAAACAAAGAAAGAAAAGCTGTAAAATTTAACAATTTTCAACGGGAACTGGTTCAAAGATTTAGATGGAATATTAAAAAAGTCTGTAGTAAAGCAGAATAATTAATAATTATAAGTTACAAGTCTTACCAGGTCATAAAAGAATCCCTTAATAGATGTCACGCAGATCAACTCGGTGTTATTTACAATGACGCTCACGTGGCAAGAAATTGAGAAAAAAATTTACCGCCATGTTTAAAACAGCTAACCTTGTCGAGTAGCCAAAGTAAGGAAATACGTTCTTCGGGTCCTGTAATTTATTTCATTCAGTGCAATTTATTTTGGTGGTGTAAGAATAGTAATTATTTGTATTTACTATAATAATTAGTGATTCAGATAAAAAAAAAAAGTGTTTCATATTTATGTGTATCTTTGTTATTGATTCAACAGAATAATAATGGCTGCCTGGATTACGGGACTACTGATACTGGGGCTCTGTTTGATACACACCGGTATGTAGCTTTTTACATTAAAGGGACACACGGCAATCTTGAAGTTTGTATGAAGCATTAAAACTAACGTCTTGATATATTAATATAGTATCATGTTGACTTTAAACCTGCTTTTATATAATTAAGTACATTTTTGAGTTTTCATTTTTTCTTATTATTCTTGCATAGGTTTATTGGTGCAATTGGTGCTAATATATTATTGGTGCAATTGGTGCTAATATATTATTGGTGCAATTAGTGCTACTATATTATTGGTGCAATTGGTGCTAATATATTATTGGTGCAATATAATCATCAGGTTTTAATATGCCAAGAAAATATTTCGCTTTATACCACTTTTATAATTAATATTAATGCTTGAACAAACGCAAGATATGTGAAAAACTAAAGGAACACCGCGAGTTTTCAAATCAAGATTGCCGCCTATCCCTTTAATACTTTGCCACTTACATCGCGTATTAATAACTGTTTACACAATATAAAAACATGTTTAGTCTATCATGCCTTTTAAGTTTAATAAATAATTAAAAATTGTCCGAAAAAAGATAGTTTGGAACGAACAAAGTATAAACCTGATTTATTCATACAGAGAATGCTAAAACGCGAAATGTCTAAACCGTTATTTTAAAATATTATGCTTTTTGGCGTGTTATTCTTTTAAATTGCGTACAAATACACCCTGAAACAGAAAGCGCATATCCATATTGCCACAGATATATTAATAATTTGTTATTAGGTCTGTGATATTGCTTATCATTTCACACGTTTATCAAATTTCTGATTAACAATTCAAGGCAATCATTGAATAGATAAAGGTGCCAAGGAGTATGTCACTTTTTGTGGAATCCAATTGAACGTGCATTAAGAAAAGAAAACAATTGTTTGTTTGTTTGTTTGTTTGTTTGTATTGTGTTTTACGTCCTTTAGGTTGTACACCTCCCGCCATCAGTAAGAATCGACACTTCCTTATGGCGGGAGGTGTACAGTACTGGTTCTACCCAGGAAAAATGGGTCGTCTGCCTCCACCACAAAAAATCGACCATCCTATATAACCTTACATGTGTTGAAACTGACGTAAAACAACATACAAACAAACAAACGTTTTCCTTTCTTAATACACTTTCAATTGGATTCCACAATTAGAACTCAAATAATCCTGAATATTTTTACATATAACTTGCAGTTTAATATGTTTACACTTTTATCTAGATGGTGCTATACTTGAATAATGAATACAAACTTGATAAGTGTGTATTGATCCATAGCTTATGGCATACGACTAAGTCACATATTTATTAAGTCTGTATTTTTAATTTAAGTGTAGCACTGCCTAGATAAATGTTTAAACATATTTAACTGGAAGTTTTATGTAAAACTATTCAAGAGTATTTAAGTTCTAATTGTTATCTCTTTCAAATGCAATCTCAATGGGATTACGCAAAATGGGACATAAGCCTTAACGTAAGATAAATTTGATTTTAGTACAGGTCCTGGTTCGGGGACATTGAGTCAAATAGACTGGATGCATATCTGTCGTCATTATTTCACCACGAAATACTCAAGCTCTATCGCTGTCTTAAACAAAATACATTTGACAAATGTTTACATATTCAAGGTGAAAATTCGAATTCGATTCCGACTCCAGTTTTCGCCTGCATTTTCCACTTTTCCAAGTTTGACCTTGGCCCGAAAATTTGCGCAAAATTTCAAATTTCGCGTTCGAGTTTTTGCTATTGAGTTTTCGCCTTTGACTTTTACTTTTCGCCATCTTCGACTTTTAGACTTCGCGTGCTTACCAGACAAATATCTGATTTAATTTGAGTTGTTTGTATTGATTATTATCTTGTGTATTGTATTGTATTGTATTGTATTGTATTGTATTGTATTGTATGTATTGTATTGTATTGTATTGTATTGTATTGTATTGTATTTATTGTATTGTATTGTATTGTATTGTATTATTGTATTGTATTGTATTGTATTGTATTGTATTGTATTGCATTGCATTGCATTGCATTGCATTGCTTTGCGTTGCTTTGCGTTGCGTTGCGTTGCATTTTATTTTATATTCTTGTATTGTATTGTATTGTATTGTATTGTATTGGTATTGGTATTGGTATTGGTATTGTATTGTATTGTATTGTATTGTATTGTATTGTATTGTATTGTATCGTATCGTATTGTAGTGTATTACTTAATATTCGTTTGAAATAATTGACATTTAAATTGAGTTTTGTGTTAATTGTGTTCGAACAGATGCAAGGTGTCCACCCCTGTTTGAGAACTATAACCATGCCTGCTACTACTTTAGCCAAGACACAGTATCGTCGGCATCGGATGCCTTCACCATTTGTTACGATCTTGGAGGCTATCTGCTCAACATTAACTCCAAACTCGAACACGACTACGCGGTGTCCAAGTTGTCGGATCAGAGGGGTGAGTATTCTTAATGACTGCAAACGCGTTTTCAAACTGCGTTTATTTTCAATAAAAATGTCAGTATTCGCCCATATCCGACTTGTTGTAAAATCATATTGGGTGTGTAATGTACTTGGAACTGATTTGCCTACTCGTTCGGGACTGGTAAATGCACATATATTACGTCCCAGGAAGTATGTCACGAGATAAACGTTAAAACATATGTTTTTACTCTAATTATTCAGTGTGGGGGTGGGGGGAGGGTATTAAAAAAATACGTATTTAATTAGGTTTTTGTAATTGTATTATTATTATAAATAAAACATGTATTTTGCTAAAAAAAATAAGAAAAAAAGAAAAAAGAAGAAAGCACGCAAGCTCGCACGCTAGCACGCACACACACACATACACACACACACACACTAATGCTATGCCACTTTTTTGTTTAGCTCCAGATGGTTACTGGATAGGCGGTTACTACGATGGTCAAGTTTGGGTTTGGAAGAAACAGGACAGTACAAGTCACGTAGTAAGCGATGTTATGAATCCTGAACATGGGTACTTCTCGTGGGGTCCATTTCAGCCGGACGACCATCTTTTCTGGCCATATCCACAACACAATGTGGCAATAATGATCAGATATAGACAAACTCCCTACAAATGGTATTCGGAAAACAAGAACCTCGTCACACCAAATGGCATGAGCTATATTTGCGAAGCGGATTGGAAAGAATAGAACGATGTACATAATATGTTCAGTGTTATCATTTCTCTTCAAAGAAGCATGTAAACCAGATCAAACTAATTTGCCAGACTAATATCAAACATGTCAGACTTTAGTGAATTATAGTTCGAGATAACCGTTTTAATAAATTCACAAATTACTATAAAGCAACGTACAGCTTCCATTGTTGCCCCTGTCACACTATAGCGCGTTTCCACTGCGTTGGCACGGCGTTGTTTAATTTTCCAGAACGCCGTGAGATCGCAAGAAAAATCTGATATTTTTCGTGAAGATGGAGATGTCACGGCGTCCTCACAGCGACCAAGGCGTTGCTACGGAGCTCCCATGGCGTTCTATCGCGTTCCTACGGAGTTCTTGTTGGCGATTGTCTGCGCTCTCACGGCGCTTCCACTGCGTGCACTGCGCTTTCACGGCGCTCACACTGCGCTGACGGCGTGTTGAAGACGTTCGTTTGCACTACCTATAATTCATTTATACTATTTTGTTCGTTTTTGTCATGCAAACGCCGATGGACGCGGTAGAAGCGCCTTGGGAGCGCAATGATCGCCGTGACAGCTTCGTACAGTCGTTGTAAGAGCGCAGTAAAATAAATAACACTCCGTATAAGCGCTGTAGACGCGCCGTATAAGCGCGGTAGAGACGCAGTGACATCTCAAAGAACGCCGTACAATCTCCGTGCAAGCGCCACCGACAACCACAGCGTTCGCACTGCGACCTCTGTGCGCGCCCGCGGAGCTCCTGTGGCGTTGAAGGAGACCTTACTGCGCTGCTATGGCGACCTTACGGCGACCCCACTGGGCTCTTATCAGAAAGCCGATCGACGGCGTTTGTTTTGTGCATGCTCAAAGTGCGCGCCGTCGCTTGGCGTTCTATGCGATCCCAATGCGTCTACTGACGATGCCACTGCGTTGCTGCGGCGATGCTTGCGATCGTACTGCGCGCACCTCGGCGTTCTGCATTTTTCTTGGACGCCGTGGGATCGCCGTGAGAACGCGGCCCTAGTGTGACAGGGGTTTTACAATGCTTGGTTTTTGCTCTAGTGATCAAAGATCGACTGAGTTTATGTTGCGGCGCATCTAATAAACAATATCTCCTTAAAGATACTATAGCTGCTATTAAGGCTAGTGGGCGTATACCTAAAGCAAATGGGTGGGGGATGGTGGTTCCTCGTGGTTTACTACCAAATTCAAGCTTGTGAAACATGGTCGTAAACCTGTATAATAGTATAAGGGGAGAAACTAATACCAGGACAACAACAAATAGCACCGTGTTTTAATGGTTAGCATCGCGGCTAAATAACCCAGGGATCTCGCGTTCAGTCCAAGCCAGGACCGAAAATGAACCGCTCCCATTTAGTTTAATTACACGCCCAATAGTCTTATATACATCTATAGTAGCTTTAAACACTACCAGGCGAAAGTTCAAGAAACCTAAAAGGAATTGAATTGGATTGTATAGTCGCACCAACAGCTAAGGTCATATGGCAACTTTCCAGCTTCCACTGGTGTAAGAAGACCCCAGGTGCCCCTCCAGGCAATTTTCGTGCACGGGCGGGCACCTGGGTAAAACCACCGACGTTCCGCAAGCCAGCTGGATAGCTTCCTCACATAAAGATTCCTAGGCCCCTGAGGGATCGAACCTACAGCGGTGAGGGGCAATTGATTGCAAGTCAGAGACTCTAACCACTCGGTCACGGACGCCCCCAAACCTAAAAGGAACATTGCCGTTCGTCAGGGCTACTATATACTTAAATAAAACATGTTCGTATTCGTTATTTCTCTATCTCAATATATATATATATATATATATATATATTATGAGAAACGTTTAAAAACGTTTCACACGTGATGTGTCCTAAATTAAAGCCCCGATGCCCAACCAAGCTCCCCCACGCCCCTTCAGGGCTAAAATAGACTTTAATAAAATAGTTTCGTATTCGTTATTTCTCTATCCCAATATCTCAAAAAAATGTGATCATCAAATAACACGCACGCACGCACGCACACACACACACACACACAAACACACACACACACACATATCCTAAACTACCTAACGGATAATTATGTTCCTAATAAACAATTACGGATGCTCATTACTTCTTGAAAATGCTATATATTAACTAATGTGCATGCAGTATACCATAACTAATGTGCATGCAGCATACCATAACTAATGTACATGCAGCATACCATAACTAGTGTGTATGCAGCATACCATAACTAGTGTGTATGCAGCATACCATAACTAGTGTGTATGCAGCATACCATAACTAGTGTGTATGCAGCATACCATAACTAATGTGCATGCAGCATACCATAACTAATGTACATGCAGCATACCATAACTAGTGTGTATGCAGCATACCATAACTAGTGTGTATGCAGCATACCATAACTAGTGTGTATGCAGCATACCATAACTAATGTACATGCAGCATACCATAACTAATGTACATGCAGCATACCATAACTAGTGTGCATGCAGCATACCATAACTAATGTACATGTAGCATACCATAACTTGTGTGTATGCAGCATACCATATATCGATCGCCCAAATTAACATTCTTGTTAATAGAGTGGTCACCAGCCGTCTTGGTTAACCGAGACACGAACGGGGCAGAATGTGTTTGGCACTAAACCAGTGCCGATGTTGTAAATAAGTCACAGAAACATGCCATACGATTACAAATCTGTGGATGGCTTAATTGTTAAAGAATAAAATTAAACTTAAAAACTGGCAAAAAGACAACAAAAAAAAATCAATAATGGTACAGTACTTAAAAAAAATAGTTTAAATTACACAATTGAAAAATTGGTTCTTAAAACAATATCAGGAACATATAATAATAATAATAATAATAATAATAATACTATCAGTATAGTCTTTGAAATGGAAAATTAGTTCAATATTATAAATAACCACTCTTTTCTTCAAATGTTCAAACTCTTTTTCTTCTTCAACTACTACTACTACTAATAATAATAATGTTATTAATGCACAACTAATACTAGTTACTACTACTACATCTACCACTACAGTACTACTATTAATAATAATAATAATAATAATTACTGAATAATGCACTGAGCGTATCTCTCAGATACATTCATATTGATTTTCTACTCATAAGAGCGCACAACTCTCATTAATATCCCGAATTTGACAATTGCACCCATATTCGCAATGAAAACTGTTATTTATTTCCCAGCCCTTGGTTTCATTTGTTTTGCATATCCGTATGTTCTCCATCGTTATGTTTAGTTTCGAATTATGTATGGTCTAGATCATCTGCGACGCTTGCTTGTTTTCAAGACAAACGTCTAGAACAGTGCCTCTAAAAAAGGTTTGAAATTTGCCGAAATTCTGGTATCGTTTCTCTAAAGATATAAAGAACGACAGATAAACAATAAATTAATTAATAAACAATGAATGAAATGTCATCATTATATAGACGTACTAAATGTGGATGATCAAATATACATAATCCAAAAAATAACAATTACGACCACGTGTACCCGGTTTCAGTTTTGTTTTCTGCACAAAGGATCAAGACGTTTGCATTTATAATCAAGCGTCGAAGATGATCAAGACCAACACAAATACTGGTAATAGCGTTTGGCCACTCTAAGCTTTATATTGTGTAAGCGCCACAGTTGTCTCCCCTGTTAATCTTGTCGCACCATAATCTGTCATATATACTCAGCAAAAATAAACAGCATCCACATTGTTTTCCTGCAAAATGTAAAACTATAAGAAAGAATTAACGATGGTAGCATGATTTTCTTTTAATAACATCTTTGTTTGATGATCACACAACATTTCATCGAAATATACCGAATAATTAAAAAATAAATCAAAGTTTAAAAACATAGGTGTGAAAACGAAATTAACAAAACTGAACAAAAGTAAAGATTACCGACAATTGCACAGATTTAGCAGTCTAAGTCCATTCAAATACACAGAAAAATAGTCAAAGCATCGAACATATTTGGGACGTCGTGTACGTGAGGATGACCCTATTCAAAGTATTCAGGACCTTGCAGCAGCACTTGTCCGCGAATGGAAAGCATTCGCTCCAGACTTCGTCAGTCGTTACGTCAGAAGCACAGGGGGTCGGCACGGTGTTGGGATGGTGTTTAAATGGTTTGGTATAGAGTCCTAAAACCCCAAATATCGAAAACCCATATTACTAAGTATACATATTAACAAGGGGTCCGGCTCCCAAAATGCCATTCTGTGCAGAGAACATGTATAACTGGCCAGAAAATAAAGGATTAGCATGATAATCCATTCACATAGTGCTGTATTTCAAGCTATAAGACGTGTGTATCTAAAAATCATATTCATTTGTTCATAACATGTCCCACCTTTTGACACCAGACAACCGAAACGACTAATTTACACCAAAATATCTAAGTAGGAAGAGATCGCGTAACACCACGCGTTTTTGCATGCTGAAGCGTTTTTGCATGCTGCCTTCTCGGGAAGCTCGTTTTAATGAGGTGGCGTGGTGTTACGCGATCTCTTCCTACTTAGATATTTTGGTGTAAATTAGTCGTTTCGGTTGTCTGGTGTCAAAAGGTGGTACATGTTATGAATAAAAGAATATGATTTTTAGATACACACGTTTTATAGCGTGAAATAGAGCCCTATGTGAATGGATTATCATGTTAATCCTTTATTTTCTGGCCAGTTATACATGTTCTCTGCACAGAATTGCATTTTGGGAGCCGGACCCCTTGTTAATATGTATACTTAGTAATATGGGTTTTCGATATTTGGGGTTTTAGGACTCTATACCAAACCATTTAAACACCATCCCAACACCGTGCCGACCCCCTGTGGTCAGAAGCATGCGACGTCTCATTCTTGCATGTATTCGGTGTAACGGACACATGAGATATTAGAGAGGTTTCGAATATGTTTCTGTGTATTTGAATCGAATAAGATTAATGAATCTGTGCTATTGTCGTTAATTTCGTTTTCACACTTATGTTTTTAAACTGTGATTTATTTTTTTATTATTCGGTATATTTCGATGAAATTTTGTGTGAACATCAAACAAAGATGTTATTAAAAGAAAAGTATGCTACAATTGTTCGTTCTTTCTTACAGTCTCAGATTTTGCAGCAAAACCAAGTGGATACTTTTTATTTTTGCTGAGTATATTAGCGTATCATGTCTATCAGGTATAGCAACAAATGTGCGTATTGCCTAATATATGTGTACGATTGAAAGTGACTCCCTTTGACAATTTTCAAAAATCATGATTTAATTTTGAGATTATTGAATACTAAAACGGCTACATATGACCAGTTGTACAATAATGACGGCATATTTCAAGACTTCAACACCAACACTTTCGCGATCTTCCAGTCTATAGAAATATTGTTAAGAGCGAAGCTTATTTATCATTCTCGCAAGCTGGCCCTATACATGAAGATGGCCCAAACCGGATTCTTTTCCATCGTCCATCCATAAACTTGTGTACACAATTACTTTAATAAATAGCTTTCGATTTTTGACGTTTCAATAAGATCACGAATGATATCGCCAATGAGCAAAATTGACGCATGCGTTACGGGGTTATTGCCCTTGATAAAAATATATTTCAGCTTGCTTACACACTATCTTTAGTAATCGACTTCTGATTTCATACCACATTTTATTTGAAAGTTTGCATCAATGATATCATGGATAAGTTAAGTTATACTATGAGTTACTTGATACAAGCGTTACAGAGTTATTGTCCTTGTTATATATAAATAAGGAATTTCGAAAGTCAAATTATTTTGATATTGGAGATTCGGGTCAAATGTCCAAAGTCAAATAATTTTACTGTTGGAGATTTGTGTCCAATGTCTAATGTCAAAATATTATATATATTAGTCATTTTATTTCGTTATTGTAGATTTGTTTCCAATATGCCATGTCAAATTTATTTAATATTGGAATTTCGAATTGAATGTCCAATGTCAACTTAATTTGATATTAGGCATTCGTCGATGTCCAATGTCAAATTATTTTGATATTGGCGATTCGTTGTCAATGTCCAAAGCCAATTTTTTTTTATATTGGACATTCGCCAATGTTTAAAGTCAATTAATCTTTGTACTGGACATTCGTCAATGTCCTATGTCAAATTGTTTTGATATTGAAGATTCGCAAATGCCTAAATTCAAATTATTTTGTTATTGGAGATTGTCAATAACCAAAGTCAAATTATTTTGATATTGGAGATTCGTTTCCAATGTCAAATGTTTTTAATATTATAAATTCGGGTGGAATGTTTGATATTTTAGATTCAGATCGCGTGTCCAAGGTCAAAATAATGTGTTATTGGAGAATGAGGACAAATATATCTAGAGTCAAATTATTTTGATATTGGTGATTCGCCGCTGTCCAATCTACAGTGTCATTGCCGAAATTCAAATTATTTTGTTAGTGGAGATTCGTTTCCAGTGTCCAAAGTGAAATTAGTTTGATATTTGAGATTCGTTTTTTTTTGTTTCTAAAGTCCAATGTCGAAGTCAAAATATTTTTTGATATTGGAGATTCTTTTCCAATATGTGTACACTGATGGTATGTGTCTCTTGCGTATTTTTTATCGTTATCATTTTCCCAAGGCTCGTTATTGATGATACAATAGCGTCCGAAAAATAATGTAAGTTTAAAATTAATTCGCATTTTTTCGGCGTTAATGCGGTTGTAAACGCCTATGCGGTTTAAAACACTGGTAATGATTGGCGATTTTACCATACCGAATTTGCCATTTACTAGCGACTTTAAAACCGCATGAACGCCAAAGAAGGTAAATCTCTTCGAGTGAGGCAATTTAACTGAACGCGATAAAATTAGTATGTCATTTAAATATGTATTTTTGTTCATTATTCTCTCTTAGTGAAAAATCAGAAAACAACTCCATTTTTTCTTTTTAAATGTTTCAGCTAATTGAATAGTGGTGTAATGAAGAATAAAAGAAGACACTTTTGTAGGTGTTTATTTTGTTGTTGTAATTGATTTTGATGCCTGAAAATGCGTCAAATAGACCTGGAAATCGCGATTTCCGTGTCTCCCTTTAAAACTATCGCATAATTAAGGTAATGCATAACAGCCTTAGGCCAGAGTTTTTTAAATTTTCGGTTCTCATACCCTCCGACCCTAAATTTTGCAAAAATGAAGAAAAAAAAGTTCCAAAACATTGTTTTAAAAAACGCAAACAAATGTTTAAAAAAAAGTATCCGTTATTAATTGTTTGGTCACCCATTTTAAACAACCAAATTATCATGTTTAAAAATTAACGTACAATCAGAAGATCATGTTATGTAGATTTGTTCAGGTCCATTTTATGTTTTACAATGTGACTAACACCATTACAACATACACACTTATAAAGGTTCAGATTTTTTTCCTCTTCTCCTGTGGAACTTTTTCCGAAAAAAAAGTCTGAGAACAAAAACACCTAAAAAAAAACAGGCCTTACCTGTCTAGTCGTGCTCTTTAGAAACGGTCGCCGCTAGAGCAATCATTGATTTATTAAAAGTAGACCCCGGCTATCCGCAATCTGGCAACTCTGCGCAGCAATGTTCAATGAAACTATAATTCATAAAAAGGTGTGATATGAATGGTAAACATTTAGAACAATTTGATTTTAATGAATATTTACTGACTGATACAAAGTGGATATAGATCTATTTATTGATATATATTGCATTGTGTGCTTGCATTGTTCTCGGAGGTTAGCCAGTTTTGATCAGAATAGTGTTATCGAATGAATTCAAATGAATGAATGAATGAATGAATGAATGGTATTTTACGGCACGTCGACACATAAATATTGTGCGCAAAACTGATGAAAGATGACGAAATTTTTAAGGCGCATGAAAGGTTATATATCGCCTAACAGGCATGAACATGCCAGGCTCATCCTCCATGTACATCGAGATAAAATAATGATGACAAAATAAAATAGTAATTAAAAATTAATGTAATTAATATATAAAGATAAAACTGTTTACAAATAAGGGATGATATGGTAGTAATATAAACTATGGATATATGTAAATCAACAAATGCCCGTCAACGGGTGTATAAACAAGTAAATAAGAACATAGCATAATGGTTTATAAAGTCTGATTTCTTTCAAGAAATCTAAAACAAGACTAAAATATATAGATTCAAATAACTTCTTTCATAGTATTAACGTTGTAGTATCTTTGCCGCATAGGATCAAAGTCTACACATTCCAACAAGATATGTTTGACTAAATAGTATTATCCACCTTTAATCATATATTCCATCTACGTACACCGCTCCAATGGTAGTTGGAGTGCGGGGTTCAGGGGTAGAACTTTGGAAAGGTCGTGGGTTCGATTCTCGCCTTGGTCATGTTATTTATCCTTGAGCAAGGTAATTAACCCACATTGCTTAGTACTGATTCTTCACAAAAATCCATCGCGAGTGATTAATTAATACAAGTTGCAAGAACTTGTTTCAAAATCGATTTAAAAGAAATGTGTTTAAATAAACTACACCACTGATGCTGTTTTCTTAAATTAGGTTAAACGTATGGTATTGCATTGCTATGCTACCCAAAAATCGTGGTAGTACATAATCGTCGCTTTGTCCGTCCATTCTTTATTCCGCCCGGCCTTTGTCAGGAACATAATATGAATTGAATTGAATGTTGTTTAACAGCTCATCAACACAGTATAGGTTATTTAGAGCCGCCCCAGAGAGTGGGAAAGGATACATAGGAATCCGGGAACCTTGCCCTACTCTTAATATCGAATAGATTCCTATGGTTCTTTAACGTGCTCGGAGGATAGACCGATACACGGGACCGCCCGGTTTACTCCCATCCGACGGAGTAGGCTAAGGGAAAGTGTCTTGCCCAAGAACACACCAACGAAACTCAGTGGCTCCACGGAGGATGAACATAATATGAAAACTACTAATGGTACCGGAATGCAACTTCAGTGATAGAGGGAAATAAGTGAAAGTGCAAAGCGCGCGAACCTTAACGCTATCTTCATTTAAATTAGTGGTATTTTCCTTTGCCATTTCATACGTAATATTTATAGCACAATTTTTCGAGTATATGCGATTTATACTGCTTCTCGAGGGCCGCAGGCCCGATAGTGCAGTATAAATCGCATACGAGAAAATTATGCTATAAATTTGTTGTACAATAGCCATTCAATGCCGGTAATTGACATTTTAATTGACAGGTTGTGTGTAAACATTACAACTACGCGCGTATAAAATTGAGTAGGCCAAATCTGTCATTTATAGCACGGCTGAAATATACCGGCAGTTATAGAACGGTTTAGGCTCAGACCTTCAGGTTTATGTATAGGATAGAGCATGAGTTTTGCACGTGTACGGGGAGATAATGCACGAGCTTAGTGTGTATGCATAGTGTGTATTTAGGCTATTGTGGTATAAGTATAGGATAGAGCATGAGGTTTGCACGTGTACGGGGAGATAATGCACGAGCCTTAGCGAGTGCATTATCGTCCGTACACGTGCAAGACTCATGCTCTATTGTATTTATACCACAATAACTAGCATATGCTGTGTATATCCTCGGGTATTACTCGATGCATAGTGTTTATTTAGGCTATTGTGGTATAATTATATTTCTTGTCTGAAGTATAACTTAAAAATTGCTAATGGGAAACTATAATGAAACTACAAACAAAATAGACGACAGTGGGAGAAAGTGCAGAGTACAAGAATCATAACTATGTTCATTCAAACCATAGTTACAGCGCTTTGTAATTGCATACTTCTAATTCTTGTCTGAAGCATAACTTAAACAGTAATAATGGGATTGTAATCGAACTTGACACATTGATAGGGGCCAAAAAAAGGAAGTACATAACACAAGAATCATAAAAATTTAACTTTAGCTTGAGGAATTACAGAATAATCCCTCTGTGGACACTCTTCGTGGTATGTAACATGTTTATCAGGCATAGTTTGCGTATCCGTGGCCAAATGGTTAACGACGTTGCATTGTAAACCTTCGCCTCTCACCGCTGCGGGTTCGAATCCCACTGGGAGCTCGACTTGCAAGTGAGGAAATATCGATTCATACGGATGGCGGGAGGTGTACAGTACTGGTTCTACCCAGGAAAAGTGAGTGGTCTGCCTCCACCACAAAGATCGACCATCATATACATGTGTTGAAAATGATGTAAAACACTATACAAACAAAGAAACAAACAAATTGTCTGGAATGCAATGGATTGTAATTCGTTTTTTACTATGTACACAACAGCATGCTATTGCTTTTGACCTTTGTCTAAACAAATCATATCATATATTAACACACATATCTACGTGAGTTTATTATTATTGTACAGTTTCCGTGTCTGATACGACTTTATATAAAGCACTTTCTTTGATCACAGTACTTTGCCAAACAATCCCAGTATGCATCGCTAGTAACCACAGTCTCTATCAATAAGCCTTAATTGCGCGTTCTGAATCACTGAAGTGTATTATATTCCCGCAGGAGTAAATTAAATATTTAAAAGACAGGTTAGCTAAACATTATTGATGTGGTTTGCGCTTTTAATTTTACCTGCGTATTAACCATGTTACAAACGGTAACATGACTATTAAAACATGACATAGCACATGCAAAGAAGGTTTACAAATAATATATTTACATTCAACTATTACTTTCAGTTGAAAAATAAGCGTCTTATTTCGAATTGAATTGAACTGAATGTTGTTTTTAACGGCTCATCAACAGACCGCCCGGTTTACGTCCCCAGCCGACGGACGAGGCTAAGGGAAAGTGTCTTGCACAAGAACACACCGACGGAACTCAGTGGCACCACGGAGGATTGAACCCGGGGCCTCCGGTCTAATTTCGAATAAACTTCAAGGTTTTCAAGAGGCGAACTTACTTACTACGAACGCATCCAATGTGTTTCAATGCGTCTTCTCGTGCACTTCGTTATCACTATTATTTAAACTAGGTTTGTGTGTGCCAAGTTATATTTAGCTTCGCACTGCTACAAGTGCGCTGTACCTATATAGTTGTCACAAGTGCGCTGTACCTATATAGTTGTCACAAGTGCGCTGTACCTATATAGTTGTCACATGTGCGCTGTATCTATATAGTTGTCACATGAGCGCTGTATCTATATAGTTGTCACATGTGCGCTGTATCTATATAGTTGTCACATGTGCGCTGTATCTATATAGTTGTCACATGTGCGCTGTATCTAAATAGTTGTCACATGTGCGCTGTATCTATATAGTTGTCACACGTGCGCTGTATCTATATAGTTGTCACACGTGCGCTGTACCTATATAGTTGTCACAAGTGCGCTGTATCTATATAGTTGTCACATGTGCGCTGTATCTATATAGTTGTCACATGTGCGCTGTATCTATATAGTTGTCACACGTGCGCTGTATCTATATAGTTGTCATGGAGTTGTCATGAAGCCTGATAATCTTCAACAGACGTTTTGACCCTTTGTGCAGAAAATAATTTTATTAAAACGGAACCACATGTCCGTTTGTTTTGTTTGTTGTTGTTTTATTAATGTTGTTGTTGTTGTTCTTGTTTTGTATGTGGGGGTGTATGTGATGAGGTTGGGTGTGAGGGCGGTGGCCTTATCAAAGTATTGTTGACCATCCATTAGTTTGTCAATGTATTGATGAAGTTTTCCTCTTTTCTTTATTTATAAACTTATAAAATAGTAATTTGTCGTTCTGTCTAGTGTATCTGTGTCAGCCAATCAGAAACGATACCAAAATGTCGGTAAAATGACTGCCGTTTAAAAAAGAATGTCTATCGTAAGAAAGTGTTTTGATGTCTGTCTTAAAAATAAGCAAGCGTTGCATATGATCTAGACTACCTTGTATGAGGTGTGTTGATGCGATGTTATGTTTAGATTCGTACTGCCACTATGCCGTTTTACATAATAACCCGGGAGTCTCCAGGGTGTTATATTGGTGCTACTTGTGGTGTTACACTTAGCTACTTATTCAGAAACAGCATCTAACTGTAATATGTTGGTGCGACCAGCGTCGTAAATGTCTCCACTGAATGGTCCGTGCCTCCAATGAAGTATGTTGGTGCGATGTTACGACCGCCTTTTTGGTTTGGTCATCACAAGTCTTCACTGTGATGTTGCAACTAGCGTCGTCCTGTCTCGCTTCGTACTCCAACCCGTCGTCCTGTCTCGCTTCGTACTCCAACCCGTCGTCCTGTCTCGCTTCGTACTCCAACCCGTCGTCCTGTCTCGCTTCGTACTCCAACCCAAACATCTCAGTATTTAAATCAAATCGTATTATTATGATATTATGGAAAAATTACACTACAAAACCGTTTATCCAACTCTATCCAGTAAAAAGTAAATGTTTATTCACGGGTTCTTAAAATACTTGTGATCGAAAATGCGTAAAACGAATTATTCGTAAAATATGTAAGCTATGTATATATACTGAACAAAATTGCTAAGTATCAACGTTTGTATCTTATCTAATTTTCTTACTTTAAATATATTTTAGAATAGATATATGATAAGTATTTTGTTTTGACCCATAGTTTGTAAAACATTTATTTTTTGTTTAAATTGTTACATCTTTTGAGAGTTACCCTCCCTTTATATGAAAACATGAAATGTACTGATAAAACACATAACATGAGTTAAAGATCGCTTAAAGATATAAAATACTTAAAATTGGTATGAAATAATATAAAAAACATAAACATTTGACCCATTTATCGCAGATTTTCCGTCTATAAAAAAATAAATATGGATAATCTTAAATTACCTCCCTTTACACTGAATATTGTTTGAAATTCAAGTAACTGTAATTCAGCGTTAATATTAAATATTTCGAAAATTTCTTTTGCAAACGCATTTGTAGTGGTAATGCTAGTAAAACATGATGTCAAAATAATTTGTTAACTGGCATATTTTAGAATTAGGAACATCGAAAGCTTCACTAATTCGAAGTACTTAATAAAATCCTATATACCCAGTTGTATAAGTGTTATAACTTATTTCTAAGAAAACACATTGACTTAAAAGTTTTAAAATATGTTCATGCAATCAGAGCAGACGATTTACTCTCGTTATTTTGCAGTTTAACCGTATCTCTAATCAAGCTAAAAATACACAAAACAAAGAGAATATTATTGACATATTCTTAGGTTTATACTTAGCAATTTGGTTTAGTATATATATATATATATATATATTCCTCAACATAATTTAATGACCAAGTTTAGATTTTGGTCGTTTTTTAAAGTACTGTAATTCAATTGTTTACTTTCTCTGTTTGCATTTTTTAA
>JAWPHD010002520.1:0-70000 GCA_037043455.1 Cyrtodaria siliqua | reverse complement strand
GAAACGTGCAGTAATTAGGACTCGCTCAGATTCGTACCAAGGGACACTTTTCCGATACCAATTGGTAAAATAAGCTCAGAAATAAGTTTTCCATAGTGTTTTATATAAGTGTTGAGCGTTTTCAGTCCAATTTTGTCTATAAAAGCCGTAATTTTGAGTTTCAGGTTTATTTGGGTTTAAAATGATGTGTTTGTGAAGTGTTGACCTATGTTTTTTTGGTATGAACATGTAGTGTTGCGTGTTTGCAAAAAAAGAATTCATGCACTAAATCTGCATGGATACAGGTTTGGTAGACATCAAACCACTAAATCGTTCCCCTACCCCGCTAAAATAGGATACTGTGAAAAAAATGAAGATTTGTGTAAAAAGTAAAATAGTATTACTTTTCATTCAAACTCGAATTGGTAGCGTTCAGCTAGTATCAGTTTTGATTTTGGTTATATTTTTGGCATTATTGAGCTCGTATTCGCTACTATAAGCGGGTAGAATGCCACCAATTTAGAAGAATTTGTTTAAAAAATCAATTTTGGCATGAAAATCGACATAATTGGCATATTCATAATCATAATCGTACCTAAAATGCATATTTTATTAATTGACAGTCCATTGACTGCTCTAAACATTTGATCTATTTAATATGGTGTATTGACGAGAAATGTCATTTGGTATAACAATTCAGATAGTGCAAAAGTTAAAAAAATATCACTGACTTGATTGTTGTTTTCGGATTATTGTGCTTGGTATTCACATGACCATATCTCGGCAAATGCAGGAAGTAGGTATTTCTAAGCATGTTATGAAAATGACAACACAAACTCCTCGTTTAAGGAACATCTGAACATGTTTTCTTCTCTAGTAAGTTTGCTACCACCAATTACATGTAAACCTCCGGTTTAGTCGAATGTAGTTCCTATAATAAAACGTAATCCCTCCTTTATCGATGGAAATGGGCATTATAAGTAGGGGAAAAGTGCTCATTTCTGTTCTATTTTGTGGTTATATGTATAAGAAGCGTATTAATGGGTTTCACTGGATGACTGATGAACATTTTCGAATGTCGACTCTATGCTTACACTTTGTGAGCAACTGTCAATGAAAACAGCTGTACCATTGACATGTTTGGTAAACAAACAAGAACTTTCTTACATATCATGGGACCAAACCTTTTCTGGTGATTTTTCAAGTGGAAAATTAGTTTTCTATATAAAAATTACACTTTTGCATTATCCATACTTTGAGTTGAAGTTGCAACAAATCATTAATATGTGACATTTTAACATTGGTGTCTATGGGGAAAATACTTACTATGTGCCCAGTTTTAAAGAAAATATCCTGCCAAGTAAAGACTTGAAATTAATTGAATTGGGTTTTAAGGCGCACCAACACATGAAACGTTATATGGCGCCTAACAGGAATGAACATGCCAGGCACATCCTCCATTTCCATCGAGATAAAATATGGAGAATGGGCCTAGAACCTTCTCACCTGCAGAACTGCAGAGTTGCTGAAAATTCTATTGTAGACACTCCATTCACGCTGGAGCCACGTCTATTGTTTTTCTGCCACTGCTCTAGTGATTTGAGAGAGATGGCACCTGAAACAATGCAGGGGTCAAGATAAAGACATTTAATGAGCATGAATAAAAAATGATAAAATGAACATGAACTTGTGGGAGTGGGGTTCTACCCCTCTGCCTACCCCTCCGCCTACCCCTAACGGGCAGTGGCCCTATTCATTGCCCGGGAACCACACAGGGCGCCAATTAACGACAAAATTACACTACAAACCCGTTTATCAAAACTCTGTACAGGTATTCAGGGCATATAATAATGTATTAAAAGTATATGTTTATTAACGGGTTTTTAAAATACCCGTGACTGAGAGTATGTGTAAAATGAATTATGAATGGTAACTCTTAACTCGACGCCCAAGCTTTTGGGTTTGGTCCAGCTGGTTAATGCCGTTTATAGTGTGTCTATGGAGTTTGCATTCTCAAAATATGTAAGTTATATATATATATCTTCGTCAGTAGGTTTAGAAACGGTGTACACAAGTATGTTGTAAACTTTGGCTGTTGTTGGCGGGATAGCTACTTTAAGAATGAAGCCCAATCTTAGAATCTGAGTTTTACCCAAACGTAATGAGCTCGCCCTTGTGACGTCCGTTGCGAGCTTTTTGGTAAACCCGGTCGACAAACAAAAATGTTACCGCATATATTATGAATGCCAGGTTTTTTATTAAAGCACTCCCAAGTATTTATAATTCTTTCTTATGGCCATTTAGATTGGCGCTAATAGTTTTGAATTTTTTTGAAAATTGAAGATAGAATCAGCAATATAATTATAATACAGAAAAAAATGGATTCGTATTATTTATTTTTAATATGATTTCAGACCGAAGAGGACTTGACGGCGGAGCAGCTTGAAGGTTGGTCTTGGTTTAAACATACTGTTTTGTTCAATAGTTCACAACATAATAAATACATTGTACAAAACACATTAAAGGATTAGAACGAAAGCAAATTGCTTATAGAATTCTGCTCTTAAGAAAAACAAGTTGTGATGAATACTGATGACGGTCATAGTAAAAACGTGTTTTATAGCTGATAACTTCATCCAAAAAAGTGCAAGTAGCTAGAAATAACAGACAGTAACACATAAGCTTCCAGAAGACAAAAAATGCTAGGACAAACATGAAACTAATACAGATTTAAACAATAACAATTCGAGGGGTCAGCGCAAAACTATTGTAACTACATATGAATAAAGAAGGAGATACAATAGTTTTGCACTGAACCCTCGAATTTTTATAGATATATTGGGACGAAAATGAAAAACTATAGACAACAAAGGACGGTTACAATGGAGAGGATCAACGAGCACGGGCAGTACACATCGTGCCAAGCAGTTCTCTGTTCAATTAAGTAAGAGAGTAGCTAGCAGCTTCCTATTGTTCTGGGCGTTTGTTTCAGCCAATGGGGTTTCAGCATTAACATGGGCGATTTGAATAATAAATACATCAATTATATATCATTAGAACTAGAATTTTTAGTGGTAAATAAAAAATACATTAAATTTTGAAAATCGGTTAGACACTAACTACTTTACTTCCACAATGCATTTTTGATGGGACAGCAATCCATGTAAATTCCTTGTTGCTGGGACAGCAGCAAATCTCAAATAACTTCAGTTTGCCTTAATATTTTGCTGTGAAACTTTCAGAGTGTCTTAATTTACAATCAAACAAATTAAAACCATGTTTGGTAAAAATTCTAAAAGAAAATAAAAAAAAATTATGATGCTGCAAAATGTTCAATTGAAATGCCAAATCAAACAACTTTCCCACGTGGATTTTTTTTTTCTCAACCGATTTTGAAATATTCGGTTATGGTAGCTGTGTAATGTTTGTCGACGTAATTACTTAATGTTTTATAAGTTAAAAGTTACGACTAATAAAGAAGTAACACTTCCTTTCCCCCACAGAGATAAAGCAAGCGTTCAAGGTGTTCGACAAGGATGGAGATGGGACCATCTCGACGCAGGAGCTAAGCATAGTGATGCGGTCGCTAGGGCAGAACCCGACCGAGGAAGAGCTACTCGAGATCATCAGCGAGGTGGACGTGGACGGTGTGTATAAGTGTTGTATACCCACAGAGATTTTGTTTCAGTCTGAACCCTTCTTTGAGTATGTGTTGCATACCCACAGAGTTGTTGTTTCGGTCTAAGCCCTCCATTGGGTATAAGTGGTGTATACCCACAGAGTTTTGTTTCAGTCTAAGCCCTTCATTGGGTATGAGTGTTGTGTACCAACATGGGTTGTTGTAGAGGTATAAGTGTTGTATAACCACAGAGTTGTGGTTTCAGTCTTAGCCCTTCATTGGGTATAAGTGTTGTATACTCACAGATTTGTTGTTTCAGTCTTAGCCCTTCATTTGTATACCCACATAGTTGTGGTTTCAGTCTTAGCCCTTCATTGGGTATAAGTGTTGTATACCCACAGAGATGTTGTTTCGGTCTTAGCCCTTCATTGGGTATAAGTGTTGTATACCCACAGAGATGTTGTTTCGGTCTTAGCCCTTCATTGGGTATAAGTGTTGTATACCCACAGAGATGTTGTTTCGGTCTAATCCCTTCATTGGGTATAAGTGTTGTATACCCACAGAGATGTTGTTTCGGTCTAATCCCTTCATTGGGTATAAGTGTTGTATACCCACAGAGATGTTGTTTCGGTCTTAGCCCTTCATTGGGTATGTGTTGTATACCCACAGAGTTGTTGTTTCAGTCTAATCCCTTCATTGGGTATAAGTGTTGTATACCCACAGAGTTGTTGTTTCGGTCTTAGCCCTTCATTGGGTATGTGTTGTATACCCACAGAGTTGTTGTTTCAGTCTTAGCCCTTCATTGGGTATAAGTGTTGTATACCCACAGAGTTGTTGTTTCGGTCTAAGCCCTTCATTGGGTATAAGTGTTGTATACCCACAGAGTTGTTGTTTCAGTCTTAGCCCTTCATTGGGTATAAGTGTAGTATACCCACAGAGTTGTTGTTTCGGTCTAAGCCCTTCATTGGGTATAAGTGTTGTATACCCACAGAGTTGTTGTTTCGGTCTTAGCCCTTCATTGGGTATAAGTGTTGTATAACCACAGAGTTGTTGTTTCAGTCTTAGCCCTTCATTGGGTATAAGTGTTGTATAACCACAGAGTTGTTGTTTCAGTCTTAGCCCTTCATTGGGTATAAGTGTTGTATACCCACGGAGTTGTTGTTTCGGTCTTAGCCCTTCATTGGGTATAAGTGTTGTATACCCACAGATTTGTTGTTTCAGTCTTAGCCCTTCATTGGGTATGAGTGTTGTATACCCACAGAGTTGTTGTTTCGGTCTTAGCCCTTCATTGGGTATAAGTGTTGTATGCCCACAGAGTTGTTGTTTCAGTCTAAGCCCTTCATTGGGTATAAGTGTTGTATACCCACAGAGTTGTTGTTTCAGTCTAAGCCCTTCATTGGATATGAGTGTTGTATACCCACAGAGTTGTTGTTTCAGTCTAAGCCCTTCATTGGATATGAGTGTTGTGTACCCACAGAGTTGTTGTTTCGGTCTAAGCCCTGCATTGGGTATACGTGTTGTATACCCACAGAGTTGTTGTTTCAGTCTTAGCCCTTCATTGGGTATAAGTGTTGTATACTCACAGATTTGTTGTTTCGGTCTTAGCCCTTCATTGTGTATGAGTGTTGTATACCCACAGAGTTGTCGTTTCAGTCTTAGCCCTACATTGGGTATACATGTTGTATGCCCACAGAGTTGTTGTTTCAGTCTTAGCCCTTCAATGGGTATAAGTGTTGTATACCCACAGAGTTGTTGTTTCAGTCTTAGCCAGTCATTGGGTATAAGTGTTGTATACCCACAGAGTTGTTGTTTCAGTCTTAGCCCTTCATTGGGTATAAGTGTTGTATACCCACAGAGTTGTTGTTTCAGTCTAAGCCCTTCATTGGGTATAAGTGTTGGAAAGCCACAGATTTGTTGTTTCGGTCTTAGCCCTTCATTGGGTATGAGTGTTGTATACCCACAGAGTTGTTGTTTCAGTCTTCGCCCTTCATTGGGTATAAGTGTTGTATACCCACAGAGATTTTGTTTCAGTCTAAGCCCTTCATTGGATATGAGTGTTGTATACCCACAGAGTTGTTGTTTCGGTCTAAGCCCTTCATTGGGTATGAGTGTTGCATACCCACAGAGTTGTTGTTTCGGTCTAAGCCCTTCATTGGGGAATGAGTGTTGTATACCCACAGAGTTGTTGTTTCGGTCTAAGCCCTTCATTGGGTGTGTGTTGTATACCCACAGAGTTGTTGTTTCAGTCTTAGCCCATCATTGGGTATGTGTTGTATATCCACAGAGTTGTTGTTTCAGTCTTAGCCCTTCATTGGGTATAAGTGTTGTATACCCACAGAGTTGTTGTTTCGGTCTTAGCCCTTCATTGTGTATAAGTGTTGTATACCCACAGAGTTGTTGTTTCGGTCTTAGCCCTTCATTGTGTATAAGTGTTGTATAACCACAGAGTTGTTGTTTCAGTCTTAGCCCTTCATTTGTATACCCACAGAGCTGTGGTTTCAGTCATAGCCCTTCATTGGGTATAAGTGTTGTATACCCACAGAGTTGTTGTTTCAGTCTTAGCCCTTCATTGGGTATAAGTGTTGTATACCCACAGAGTTGTTGTTTCGGTCTTAGCCCTTCATTGTGTATAAGTGTTGTATACCCACAGAGTTGTTGTTTCAGTCTTAGCCCTTCATTGTGTATAAGTGTTGTATACCCACAGAGTTGTTGTTTCAGTCTTAGCCCTTCATTGGGTATAAGTGTTGTATACCCACAGAGTTGTTGTTTCGGTCTTAGCCCTTCATTGTGTATAAGTGTTGTATACCCACAGAGTTGTTGTTTCGGTCTTAGCCCTTCATTGTGTATAAGTGTTGTATAACCACAGAGTTGTTGTTTCAGTCTTAGCCCTTCATTTGTATACCCACAGAGCTGTGGTTTCAGTCTTAGCCCTTCATTGGGTATAAGTGTTGTATACCCACAGATTTGTTGTTTCAGTCTTAGCCCTTCATTGGGTATAAGTGTTGAATACCCACAGAGTTGTTGTTTCAGTCTTAGCCCTTCATTGTGTATAAGTGTTGTATACCCACAGAGTTGTTGTTTCGGTCTTAGCCCTTCATTGTGCATAAGTGTTGTATACCCACAGAGTTGTTGTTTCAGTCTTAGCCCTTCATTTGTATACCCACAGAGCTGTGGTTTCAGTCTTAGCCCTTCATTGGGTATAAGTGTTGTATACCCACAGAGATGTTGTTTCGGTCTAAGCCCTTCATTGGGTATAAGTGTTGTATACCCACAGAGTTGTTGTTTCGGTCTTAGCCCTTCATTGGGTATGTGTTGTATACCCACAGAGTTGTTGTTTCAGTTTTAGCCCTTCATTGGGTATACGTGTTGTATACTCACAGAGTTGTTGTTTCGGTCTTAGCCCTTCATTGGGTATACGTGTTGTATACCCACAGAGTTGTTGTTTCAGTCTAAGCCCTTCATTGGGTATAAGTGTTGTATACCCACAGAGTTGTTGTTTCGGTCTTAGCCCTTCATTGGGTATAAGTGTTGTATACCCACCGAGTTGCTGTTTCAGTCTTAGCCCTTCATTGTGTATGAGTGTTGTATACCCACCGAATTGTTGTTTCAGTCTTAGCCCTTCATTGGGTATAAGTGTTGTATACCCACAGAGTTGTTGTTTAAGTCTTAGCCCTTCATTGGGTATAAGTGTTGTATACCCACAGAGTTGTTGTTTAAGTCTTAGCCCTTCATTGGGTATAAGTGTTGTATACCCACAGAGTTGTTGTTTAAGTCTTAGCCCTTCATTGGGTATAAGTGTTGTATACCCACAGAGTTGTTGTTTCAGTCTTAGCCCTTCATTGGGTATAAGTGTTGTATACCCACAGAGTTGTTGTTTAAGTCTTAGCCCTTCATTGGGTATAAGTGTTGTATACCCACAGAGTTGTTGTTTCAGTCTTAGCCCTTCATTAGATATGAGTGTTGTATACCCACAGAGTTGTTGTTTCGGTCTAAGCCCTTCATTGAGGAATGAGTATTGTATACCCACAGAGTTGTTGTTTCGGTCTAAGCCCTTCATTGGGTATAAGTGTTGTATACCCACAGAGTTGCTGTTTCAGTCTTAGCCCTTCATTGGGTATGTGTTGTATATCCACAGAGTTGTTGTTTCGGTCTTAGCCCTTCATTGTGTATAAGTGTTGTATACCCACAGAGTTGTTGTTTCAGTCTAAGCCCTTAATTTGGTATAAGTGGTGTATACCCATAGAGTTGTTGTTTCAGTCTAAGCCCTTCATGGGGTATGAGTGTTGTATACCCACATAGTTGTTGTTTCAGTCTAAGCCCTTCATGGGGTATAAGTATTGTATACCTACAGAGTTGTTGTTTCATACATCCCTTCATTGGGTATAAGTGTTGTATACCCACAGAGTTGTTGTTTCGGTCTTAGCCCTTCATTGGGTATAAGTGTTGTATACCCACAGATTTGTTGTTTCAGTCTAAGCCCTTCATTGGGTATAAGTGTTGTATACCCACAGAGTTGTTGTTTCGGTCTTAGCCCTTCATTTGGTATACGTGTTGTATACCCACAGAGTTGTTGTTTCAGTCTAAGCCCTTCATTGGGTATAAGTGTTGTATACCCACAGAGTTGTTGTTTCGGTCTTAGCCCTACATTGGGTATACGTGTTGTATACCCACAGAGTTGTTGTTTCAGTCTAAGCCCTTCATTGGGTATAAGTGTTGTATACCCACAGAGTTGTTGTTTCGGTCTTAGCCCTTCATTGGGTATAAGTGTTGTATACCCACAGAGTTGTTGTTTCAGTCTTAGCCCTTCATTGGGTATAAGTGTTGTATACCCACAAAGTTGTTGTTTCAGTCTAAGCCCTTCATTGGGTATAAGTGTTGTATACCCACAGAGTTGTTGTGTCGGTCTAAGCCCTTCATTGAGGAATGAGTATTGTATACCCACAGAGTTGTTGTTTCGGTCTAAGCCCTTCATTGTGTATGTGATGTATACCCACAGAGTTGTTGTTGCGGTCTAAGCCCTTCATTGGGTATAAGTGGTGTATACCCACAGAGTTGTTGTTTCAGTCTAAGCCCTTCATTGGGTATAAGTGTTGTAAACCCACAGAGTTGTTGTTGCAGTCTAAGCCCTTCATTGGGTATAAGTGGTGTATACCCACAGAGTTGTTGTTTCAGTCTAAGCCCTTCATGGGGTATGAGTGTTGTATACCCACAGAGTTGTTGTTTCAGTCTAAGCCCTTCATGGGGTATAAGTATTGTATACCCACAGAGTTGTTGTTTCATTCATCCCTTCATTGGGTATGATTGTTGCATACCCACAGAGTTGTTGTTTCGGTCTTAGCCCTTCATTGGGTATAAGTGTTGTATACCCACAGATTTGTTGTTTCAGTCTAAGCCCTTCATTGGGTATAAGTGTTGTATACCCACCGAGTTGTTGTTTCGGTCTTAGACCTTCATTGGGTATACGTGTTGAATACCCACAGAGTTGTTGTTTCAGTCTAAGCCCTTCATTGGGTATGTGTTGTATACCCACAGAGTTGTTGTTTCGGTCTTAGCCCTTCATTGGGTATAAGTGTTGTATACCCACAGAGTTGTTGTTTCTGTCTTAGCCCTTCATTGGGTATAAGTGGTGTATACCCACAGAGTTGTTGTTTCAGTCTTAGCCCTTCATTGGGTATAAGTGTTGTATACCCACAGAGTTGTTGTTTCTGTCTAAGCCCTTCATTGGGTATAAGTGTTGTATACCCACAGAGTTGTTGTTTCTGTCTAAGCCCTTCATTGGGTATAAGTGTTGTATAACCACAGAGTTGTTGTTTCGGTCTTAGCCCTTCATTGGGTATAAGTGTTGTATACCCACAGAGTTGTTGTTTCAGTCTTAGCCCTTCATTGGGTATAAGTGTTGTATACCCACAAAGTTGTTGTTTCAGTCTAAGCCCTTCATTGGGTATAAGTGTTGTATACCCACAGAGTTGTTGTTTCGGTCTAAGCCCTTCATTGAGGAATGAGTATTGTATACCCACAGAGTTGTTGTTTCGGTCTAAGCCCTTCATTGTGTATGTGTTGTATACCCACAGAGTTGTTGTTGCGGTCTAAGCCCTTCATTGGGTATAAGTGGTGTATACCCACAGAGTTGTTGTTTCAGTCTAAGCCCTTCATTGGGTATAAGTGTTGTAAACCCACAGAGTTGTTGTTGCAGTCTAAGCCCTTCATTGGGTATAAGTGGTGTATACCCACAGAGTTGTTGTTTCAGTCTAAGCCCTTCATGGGGTATGAGTGTTGTATACCCACAGAGTTGTTGTTTCAGTCTAAGCCCTTCATGGGGTATAAGTATTGTATACCCACAGAGTTGTTGTTTCATTCATCCCTTCATTGGGTATGATTTTTGCATACCCACAGAGTTGTTGTTTCGGTCTTAGCCCTTCATTGGGTATAAGTGTTGTATACCCACAGATTTGTTGTTTCAGTCTAAGCCCTTCATTGGGTATAAGTGTTGTATACCCACAGAGTTGTTGTTTCGGTCTTAGACCTTCATTGGGTATACGTGTTGAATACCAACAGAGTTGTTGTTTCAGTCTAAGCCCTTCATTTGGTATGTGTTGTATACCCACAGAGTTGTTGTTTCGGTCTTAGCCCTTCATTGGGTATAAGTGTTGTATACCCACAGAGTTGTTGTTTCTGTCTTAGCCCTTCATTGGGTATAAGTGGTGTATACCCACAGAGTTGTTGTTTCAGTCTTAGCCCTTCATTGGGTATAAGTGTTGTATACCCACAGAGTTGTTGTTTCTGTCTAAGCCCTTCATTGGGTATAAGTGTTGTATACCCACAGAGTTGTTGTTTCTGTCTAAGCCCTTCATTGGGTATAAGTGTTGTATAACCACAGAGTTGTTGTTTCGGTCTTAGCCCTTCATTGGGTATAAGTGTTGTATACCCACAGAGTTGTTGTTTCTGTCTTAGCCCTTCATTGGGTATAAGTGGTGTATACCCACAGAGTTGTTGTTTCAGTCTTAGCCCTTCATTGGGTATAAGTGTTGTATACCCACAGAGTTGTTGTTTCTGTCTTAGCCCTTCATTGTGTATAAGTGGTGTATACCCACAGAGTTGTTGTTTCAGTCTTAGCCCTTCATTGGGTATAAGTGTTGTATACCCACAGAGTTGTTGTTTCTGTCTTAGCCCTTCATTGGGTATAAGTGTTGTATACCCACAGAGTTGTTGTTTCTGTCTAAGCCCTTCATTGGGTATAAGTGTTGTATACCCACAGAGTTGTTGTTTCGGTCTTAGCCCTTCATTGGGTATAAGTGTTGTATACCCACATAGTTGTTGTTTCTGTCTAAGCCCTTCATTGGGTATAAGTGTTGTATAACCACAGAGTTGTTGTTTCGGTCTTAGCCCTTCATTGGGTATAAGTGTTGTATACCCACATAGTTGTTGTTTCTGTCTAAGCCCTTCATTGGGTATAAGTGTTGTATAACCACAGAGTTGTTGTTTCGGTCTAAGCCCTTCATTGGGTATAAGTGTTGTATACCCACAGAGTTGTTGTTTCTGTCTAAGCCCTTCATTGGGTATAAGTGTTGTATAACCACAGAGTTGTTGTTTCGGTCTTAGCCCTTCATTGGGTATAAGTGTTGTATACCCACAGAGTTGCTGTTTCTGTCTAAGCCCTTCATTGGGTATAAGTGTTGTATACCCACAGAGTTGTTGTTTCAGTCTAAGCCCTTCATTGGGTATAAGTGTTGTATACCCACAGAGTTGTTGTTTCGGTCTTAGCCCTTCATTGGGTATAAGTGTTGTATACCCACAGAGTTGTTGTTTCTGTCTAAGCCCTTCATTGGGTATAAGTGTTGAATACCCACAGAGTTGTTGTTTCGGTCTTAGCCCTTCATTGGGTATAAGTGTTGTATACCCACAGAGTTGTTGTTTCTCTCTAAGCCCTTCATTGGGTATAAGTGTTGAATACCCACAGAGTTGTTGTTTCAGTCTAAGCCCTTCATTGGGTATAAGTGTTGTATACCCACAGAGATGTTGTTTCGGTCTTAGCCCTTCATTGGGTATAAGTGTTGTATACCCACAGAGTTGTTGTTTCTGTCTAAGCCCTTCATTGGGTATAAGTGTTGTATAACCACAGAGTTGTTGTTTCGGTCTTAGCCCTTCAATGGGTATAAGTGTTGTATACCCACAGAGTTGTTGTTTCAGTCTTAGCCCTTCATTGGGTATAAGTGTTGTATACCCACAGAGTTGTTGTTTCAGTCTAAGCCCTTCATTGGGTATAAGTGTTGTATACCCACAGAGTTGTTGTTTCGGTCTAAGCCCTTCATTGAGGAATGAGTATTGTATACCCACAGAGTTGTTGTTTCGGTCTAAGGCCTTCATTGTGTATGTGTTGTATACCCACAGAGTTGTTGTTGCGGTCTAAGCCCTTCATTTGGTATAAGTGTTGTATACCCACAGAGTTGTTGTTGCGGTCTAAGCCCTTCATGGGGTATAAGTGTTGTATACCCACAGTGTTGTTGTTTCAGTCTAAGCCCTTCATGGCGTATAAAAAGTGTCAGCTTTAATTTAGAGAATAGCGGAATGAATAGAAACGAATAAAACCTGAGTAAATTTTTGTTTTTTTTAATTGAAGAGCATGGTAGCTTTGTTTTTCACTTGATTCCACCAAATTTGTCAAACAAGATATGACTTTAATTTGTCATTGAGATATATTACCATGGACATCATGTATCTAGTACAGTGATACAGGCCCTCTTTGGTCTCTTGTTTTATTCTTAGTTCTAAAGGGCCTAAACATAAAGAATGAGCAAAAACTGACTCATTATTTGTACAAAAAGAAAATTCGCTTTGCACAGTAATATATGTGCTAGCCCCTATATGTCAACCAGTGTTAATATTTCCTCTTCGACCCTCATTCCTTCTCTTTTTTCATGAGCGTTTCGTTTCTCAATTATAGTTTTGAATACATGTGTTAGCACCGAACGACTACTTCTCGGATGTACTTATCTGTAAAACTATGTGTTTGTGTTAGGTAATAAATCATAATTTTGAAATCGGCGTAACTAATGTTGTGAGAACTTGTAACCAGACCATTTTTTATGTGCATTTTATAGCAATATCACATGCTTATATCAAATGTTTACTGGGATAATATTAGCTTTGAGAATCATAGCTCTTATGGTTTTATATTCTGTACCGATATGGTCGGTATAGAATGCAAAAATGTTAGAGCTAAAGAATGCAAAAATGTTAGAGCTAAGATCCTCCGGGAATGGGGTGACGTCTATACGTAAGTTTTAGGATTCTTCAAACTTCATTTGGCGTAATACATCCACCGAAAAAACAAATACCGCGTCTTTTTGTTTTTAAAGGTTCACATACAGTGTTTTCTTTACAATCAACTAATGCATACTATTGTGCATTTCAGGGTGCCTGGACGTGAAATATGAATCGAGAATGTATTTTATTACTTGCTACATGTTTTCATACCTGATATTGTCAGATAGAATGAAAATAGACGCTCCTGGATCTGTTTACAATCTTGCCATAGCCATCCGTTATGCTTCACAAAGTCTAAAATTCATTTTAACCCCTTGTTTACATTGTAAAATTTAAAACAACATGGCTGCATTATTTTTAGAAAGTGTCGTTTGCGCATGTCTGTTTCTAGGGTTCGGATGTACCAAGTAAAACGTAGGTTATGCAGGGTTGTGGTGTTATTCAATGTTAAGCACCTCAACCAATCGATAATACTTATCTTTTATTTTGGAATGAAAAACATTATATCTAGCAAATAAAAGGTAGGCAAATAGTATACTGCGTTTATATTTTATTATTTACACCACTATCGGTCAATCGATTTGTTAAGTCACCCTACCCTAGAAAAATGGAATGTTCCGCCGTCGCCATTTTGGTTTTCGGCTGTCAATAAATTTCCTTTTCATTCTATTAAATCATATCAGGTATGAAAACATATAGAAAGTAATAAAAAAACATCTCGATTCATATTCGACGTCTAGGTACCCTGAAATGCACAGTAATTTATTATTCAACTGATATGCAAAAAAAAAAAAAAAAAAAATAAACGTATATACTGCTGCCAACTAACCATATTGAAATCATTACGAACATGTTCATGGGCCATATTTGGCTTAAATCAATAAAATATTCTATTCTGCATACTAATCTATTATTCAGGGAACGGTTTGATTGAGTTTGATGAGTTCATCGTCTTGATGTCCAAGCAATATTCCCATGAAGGAACTGAGAAGGATATTCGAGAGGCGTTCAAGGTGATAATAAATGCATTATATGAATATATATATACTGAACAAAAAAAGAAACTTCCGACTTTTTTGCTGGTATTTCCATAGGCCAGTTTTTGAGGGCGTATACAAACTTAAACAGCGTTTTAATAAAACAAATGTTTGATGTTTGTAAGCACACTAAATATCCCATGAAACAGTTTCAAATTTGCCCAGAAATAATCTTTAATGGATGATATGGAAATGTTAAAGGGAGGTAATTTGACGAATGTTGATAATCAAAAGCTGCCATCTACACAATCTGTGTTATGTTTTTTTGTGATATTTTGGTTAGGAACGTAATTATAGAGAATATTGTCTCGGATAAATTTCTGTATTTTTTGTAGATTAAATTGTTTTTGTGGCCAAAATAAATGTTTTAAGAAAAATGGGGCTAACTCCCTTGTGTATTGAACTTTTCAAAAACATCTTTGTTTGAACTACTGTTGGCGGTCTATCTAATTATTCTTAAAATATTATTTGTTTTTTCCCTGTTTTGCTGTCTAAACAATCAGCATAAACATCAGTCGAAGTTTCTTTTTTTGTTCTGTATATAACAGCAATAATTATGCAATAACCGAACAGACACAGCCGGGTTGAGTTTTTTTTTTTAAATGGGCTTCAATAAACGAATGAACTACTAGATGAAAAATAAACGCAGTAACTCTTGGCGTGTGAGATGCTTCGAGGACACTTTGAATATTTCTAGAGTAAATTGTTGCATTTCTTTTTCTTTTTTTTTTCTTCTTTTTTTTCCATATTGCTGTATGTTGATTATATTTTCCTAATACTTTCGTGGTACCTAAAAACTCCCAGATTGTATTTACTTTGTATTTCATTATATGCAAGCAGGTTTAAAAGAAAAATAACATTGGATAAATAAATCGAGACGTAATTGTAACGCTTAATATATACTGACTTCAAGATTGCCTTGTTTCCTAATATATACTGACTTCAAGATTGCCTTGTTTTCCTAATATATACTGACTTCAAGATTGCCTTGTTTCCTAATATATACTGACTTCAAGATTGCCTTGTTTTCCTAATATATACTGACTTCAAGATTGCCTTGTTTCCCTAATATATACTGACTTCAAGATTGCCTTGTTTCCCCATTAATGCATTTTAAATTAAATGAATATACTGGAAAATACCTTCCCAACCGTCTATTTTGCTGTGCAGGTATTTGATCCAGAAAACCTCGGCTACATCCTAGCATCTGATCTACGTCACATCATGACAACAAAGGGCGAGAGGATGACCGATGATGAGGTGGACGAGATGATAGAAGATGCTGATCTGGACGGTGATGGTCACATCGAATACGAAGGTATATCATTCTGTACATCAAGGCAGTATGTTATGGTATGTGTTAAAGTCCTTATTCCGCCAGAAAACACGGAACATTTTACGACAGATGTTCTCAGTGTCTAAACCTATACTATACTGACGACGAGGTATAATTAATATATATAGAGTAGGGTCTCATCGAGTTGGTTGATTTAAACATCGAGATGGACGTAGCATGTTTTGTAGCAAGTCTATTTCAGCTGTCTGACATACTCTAACTTCCATTAACTGCTAGTTAGTGTACACCATTTATTCGACATGTTCTATTTTCAATTAAACGATATACACCTGTGGAAATACAACAGGAATTTCAGTGACCATGCTACAAATATATATAAATATCTTACATATTTTGAGAATGCAACCTCTATAGACACAAAATAAACGGCTTTAACCAGCCAGACCAAACTCCAAAAACTGGAGCGTCGAATTAAGAGTTACGATATATATAATTATTTTTACGCATATTCAGTCACCGGTATTTTAGGAACCCGTGAATGTGCCTATACTATAAATACATTAGTATATGACCTGAACACCTGCAAAGAGTTTTGATAAACGATTTTGTAGGGTAATTTGGCCGTTAATTGATAGTTAATTTCTTTAAGGATTTCACCACATGTCACCTGATTGTATCTACAACATGGTATTTATATTCGTTTAAAGCTTACACTATGCCCGAGGTATGTCAACGAAATGAACACAACATTTTCTGTTATTAAAAAGATATTTCAACTTAAATTTAAATTCGAATTTTCTTTTTAATGATTCACCCCAAATACAATACTAAGAGCGTAATCAAAAGGCCGTTAGGGAAGATTAGTTTTACTAACTGGGCTAACTTTTTAAAATAAAATTGTCAATTCTTTATTATTTTTTCTTGTTACAGAATTCGTGAAAATGTTGACGGATTCGTGAGAGCTTGGTTCTAATGAAAGACTACACCAACCACTTGCAAGAAAGCTCTATGACAACTTACAAATCATTACGTGGTCCCGCCTTAATTCCATTATGCGATGGGAAAGCTTATATTAGCGGGATTTTATAATGGATATTTCGACAATAAAAAACGTTTAAAAACCTTTTTTACTGAAAAAATGCGAAAACCGGTTTAAAATTACCTATTAAATGTTTTCGTTTTACCATATGCAAGCATTTTATGCCGAAATTAAGGTTTTATTTCATACCCCAGCCTACCCCGTTTTCGCTTCTTGGCGAAGGGGTTGGATGGGGTATGAAAGTTAATACTTTGACCACGTAATCATAGTGTTATGCTGGCAGATGTGTCCTCTTGTTATATTATTTCTTTATTTCCTCCAAAATTGGAGATTTACGTAATATATATTTACAATAAACACAAAATCATACACAATTATGAAAAGTAATAGCATATATTATACATACACGACGATATTAATTATTAATGTATATATATGTTCACTGCAGTAAGATATAAACCTTATATTCCCCTGCAGTTAGAAATTAAAACATTATATTTTCACTGCAATAATATATAGAACCTTATAGGTCTCACTACACCGTGCATTTTTACTATGTTGACCTATATGAATAAAGGCTCTATTTTGGGCTTTAACTCCAGAGTTTGGATCAGAATTTCTACTCTTCTTCAACACCCATAAAGCTGCCATGTTTTGGTGGCAGTGTCATCTAATAGCTGCACATCCAATTTCAGACTATGTTCATCTCACCTGCAACAACAATAAACATATCTGCCATCAATTTTTAAAAATATTTAAAACCGAAGATCACACTACTACTTTTTAGGCGTAAGAATTACCCTACCGTGGGTTTTCAAGGGAGCTAACTGTGTAATGAGACCTTCACTGTTCACTGCAAATAAGATATGCAACATTAATGTTCACTTTGGTAAGATTTAAAACCCTGTATTGTCACTGCAGTTTGATAAACTTTATATTTTCGCATCCGTTAAGAAATAAAACATTACATTTTCACTACAATAAGATACAGAACCTTACATTTTACCTGCTGTAGGATATAAGACCTTATATTTTCACTGCAGTTTAAACTGTATATTTTCACATGTAGTAAAATATAAAACATTATATTTTCAATGCAATGAATTATGGAACCTTACATATTTACATACAGTAAATTATAAAACCTTACATTTTCATATTCGATCAGATATAAAAGCCTACCTTTGCATATGCAATACGATATCAAACCTTATTTTTTCACTGCAGTAAGATATAAAACCTTATATTGATATAAAAAATTATATTTTCACTGCATTTGTTCTTTGTTTGTGTGTGTGTGTGGTTGACTGTCGTCCTTGATTGTTACTTTTCCTGTTCGATTTTTATATCTATATTTATATTTCCACATGCAGTAAGACATAAAACCTTATCTTTTCATATGCAGTTTGATATTAAACGTTATATGTTCACATGCAGTAAAGTATAAAACATTATATTTTCACTGAAATAAGATATAAAATCTTATTTGTAGTAAAACATAAAACCTTACATTTTCATATGCATTAAGATATAAAACCTTATATGCAGTAAGATATAAAACCTTATAAGATATAAAACCTTATATGCAGTAAGATATAAAACCTTATATGCAGTAAGATATAAAACCTTATATGCAGTAAGATATAAAACCTTATATGCAGTAAGATATAAAACCTTATATGCAGTAAGATATAAAACCTTATATGCATTAAGATATAAAACCTTATATGCAGTAAGATATAAAACTTATGCAGTAAGATATAAAACCCTATATTTCTACAAGAATTAAGCTATAATATTTTATATGTTCACTACATACAGATATAAAACTTTATATTGTCACTAAACCTCAGAAACCGAGTTCGTTGCTACGCACTTGGATTTATTTATAAGTTTTTTTTGTCGTTTCTCATTGAACAATAAATTAAATATTCCTTCAAAACAGACAAATAGAATCATCATCTGTATACGGTTAAACCTGCATAAGAGACCACCGTTTCAGTTCCCATTTGTATTGTTTTAAATTAAAATGCATTTGTATCTGTTAAGAGCCCAGGTGTGCTCTTCCTTTTTAATGCTGGTTTGGCCCCACGTGGCTGCCAGGGTAGAATACAACCACTGCAAATCCCGCTCGAGTGAGAGGGGTAGGACACCCCTTCAAGTTTATTTTGTCAGTTTTTATTATGGTCTTTTAAGGTCTTCATCATGAGACCGCGTATGGAAACGTGAAAACTTGGCTCCATCGTAAATGGAGTATCTACTATATAATTCGCAGACACTCCGCAGTTCTGCAGGTTAGAAGGTCCTAGGCCCATTCTCCATATTTTATATTGATGTAAATGGAGGAGGATTACTGCTAGGCTCCAGATAACCTTGCACGTGTTGGTGCGTGTTAAACCCAGTTCAATTCAATTAATGCAGGTTTGACCGAATATAGTGTATGTTTTGTTTTCTATTTTAAATGGATATACATTTATTCCATTTTAATTTATCATCGAGATATCATTAATTGTGTTCTACTTATTTTATTTTTTTAATTTGTCGGTAACCACTTTAATGCCTTGGAGGTATATTTATTTAATTGTTAATAATATAATCTTTTAATCTGTTAACACTGTATATAATTAATCTGTGTTTTTATGTGAACCATACATTATCTCATTTTTGTTTGGCAAACAATTGTATTTGTACACATTGAATGAGTTGTGACATACCCCCGCGGTTTTCCTCCGGTGGCGTATGTTATCAACCTGTACTAATTACTTAACTATTGTTTTTAGTTATCGATCACTTAAAAATAACATTTTGTTATAATTATGTCCTTACCTAATAATTGTATTGATGCACATTTCTTGTTCTCATTTAACTTTTTCTCAATAAAAAATCTCATTAAATGTGTTGCTATATTTAATTTACTGCCAACACGTTTTTTACACACAAAAAAGCACGGGAGATTCAACACCCGCTCCATGCCCACAAACAAATGATAAAAGACGAGTATTTGTTTTAGCACCAATAACACTATGAACTCTTTCTTTTCGTTAACCTTTTCTTGAAGAATCTGAAGGCGATCTGGAAGAATTATTGAGTATTAAATCCAAATATGAATAGAACTATTATAATGTGGTTGCCCCTTTCGAATTGGACGATAACGACAAACATAAAGTTGTTTTTGTAGTCATTTTCGATTCATCGTTCATGTGTACGTTCCCTTAGCCTCATCCGTCGGATGGGGACGTAAACCGGGCGGTCCCGTGTATCGGTCTATCCTCCGAGCACGTTAAAGAACCATAGGAATCTATTCGATAATAAGAGTAGGGCATGGTTCCCGGATTCCTATGTATCCTCCCCCTCTCTCTGGGGCGGCTCTAAGTAACCTATATTGTGTTGATGAGCCGTTAAACAACATTCAATTCAAATTCAATTCAAATTTAATTCATATGTGTATGGATGGGATACACACAAGTGTATTATTACCCAATAGCTATTATAAAGAACCCACTGAGAAAAAGCTGTTACGCATGACTGCATTTACGGATATTCGACGGTGAACGATTACGCATCATTGGTTATCGACACGTTATCTACGACACTAATGCAACACAGTCCATACTCTTTTGAGCCTATATACCTTTAGCATGTCCTGTTCGTTAAAAGAAGGAAGGACCATACACGCACGCACCCACGCATGCACACACACACACACACACACACACACACACACACACACACTAAAAGCGTATTAAATGAGAAATTTGGAAATCGTCGGGCAAAAAAAAAAAAAAATATATATATATATATATTGCAGTCTCGGTTTAATAAACGGGTAGTGAAAAGTGCTTGCTATCGTTCACACCCTCTAGCTCCGGGTTGAGCAGAATGCTTATTTAAAATGCCAATAGCAGGCCTGCCAAATTTCCGGATAAAATCCGGATTTTTCAGTCGCTCTCCGGATCTCCGGATTTAAGTATAATATCTCCGGATTTTCCATCAAAACAACATGTTCATGATTTAACAGCTATACTTTCCCAGTTTATCAGCTATTTCCCGAATTGGTCCTGTTACCCTCCCTAGTCAGAGGAGTAATTACAAGTGTCGAATCAGTGGGGGTCATCTGAATATACAATTAACACCTAAGGACATAATTAGTCCCTTCAGTGACATAACATCATTTGCAATAGAGCAATATGTCTGTGGCTTTATTAACTGGTCAACCTAACTGAAATAGCAAGTGTGAGGAACTAGCAACTCATTGTGTGTGGTGCCACTATAACAGCTGCTTCTGTGTACGATGATTACAATTTGAATATAAGAGTTAGGAAGACTTTGTTTTGCATTTAGCACCCATCTGTGGAGAAAGATAAGTTCACTTTCAATAAAAAAAAAAAAAGTTGTGGTTGAAATTAAACCAAGTCATTCTAATAGAATTACTATGCTAATCTATTATTTTCTACATAACTATCAAACAATGCATCAACTTGTACTAATTGCATAAATAATTTAAATGTGCGCTTTAAAAAAAAATAAGTGCGAAAATCAAGTCACGCGCTCCAAATTTACATTTAAAAATGCTCTTCGCGCGCTTTAAATCTTAAATTTTAAAAATCTCAGGATTTACAGTGTTAACAATGTTTTGGCAGGCCTGCAATAGAACATAATTTTGCGACATCCCGAAGATGGTATGCATATGACGGTGACAAAGATGAAAATGGAAATGTTGTACGTAAATCTGTCATTAGTCAAGCCGATCGAATTGAAATCAAGGTAGACAACTTAGATCAGGTATACCACGATATGATTAAGTGTGAAGGCTAAATTCTAGTTATGGATGGTCAAATAATATCAGAAGACAGCTTTCGATAGGATCAACATAGCAAACAAAGAGCATTTTTATCAAACAAGTAATCTGATACACTAAGGCGTAGACATTAGAGGACACACAACACTATTATCTGCCATGAATACTCGTGCCCTACAGATAAAGGAGGTAGATAAAAATAATAAGTCCGCTTTTCTACTTTTTACAGGACTTGACTTTCGATTGTGTACACTGATTTTTCCTTACCCGGTTCTACATCTACATCATTTTAGGAAGAGATCGGTTGTATTTTTGTCATATGATTACGCTCAAGTTTGATGGGTTTAACGCAAACATGACATTTAAAAATGCTCTTCGCGCGCTTTAAATCTTAAATTTTAAAAATCTCAGGATTTACAGTGTTAACAATGTTTTGGCAGGCCTGCAATAGAACATAATTTTGCGACATCCCGAAGATGGTATGCATATGACGGTGACAAAGATGAAAATGGAAATGTTGTACGTAAATCTGTCATTAGTCAAGCCGATCGAATTGAAATCAAGGTAGACAACTTAGATCAGGTATACCACGATATGATTAAGTGTGAAGGCTAAATTCTAGTTATGGATGGTCAAATAATATCAGAAGACAGCTTTCGATAGGATCAACATAGCAAACAAAGAGCATTTTTATCAAACAAGTAATCTGATACACTAAGGCGTAGACATTAGAGGACACACAACACTATTATCTGCCATGAATACTCGTGCCCTACAGATAAAGGAGGTAGATAAAAATAATAAGTCCGCTTTTCTACTTTTTACAGGACTTGACTTTCGATTGTGTACACTGATTTTTCCTTACCCGGTTCTACATCTACATCATTTTAGGAAGAGATCGGTTGTATTTTTGTCATATGATTACGCTCAAGTTTGATGGGTTTAACGCAAACATGACATTTAAAAAAAAATCAACCTTGTAAATATTTGTTAGTTGTGTTTTAAATTGCAGATATTGGATCAATAAAGAATTTAAGCATAAATACATTTGTAAATTTTGTTTATCTCTATGCCACGAACAAACAATTACATGTACAATGGGACTATATGGGAAAGTAATTGTGGTGTGAGACGTAGCGGAACTCTTTATGAAACCGTCAACATCACGGATGATGAATGACCCTCTTTGACCACCTAGTCGATGTGAAGAAAAGGAAACATACTCATCAAGGTGAGAGTGTCAAATATAAATTAGCACGTGATATTCACACGCTTGTTTGAGTTCTATATGATGCCAATTAAAACGATTTGAAAGATGTGCTGAATTTGAGAAGTTAGAGCGCTAGTGTAAACCTGTCCATGGTTATCTCTGGTACTTCTCACATGTCTGAAAAAGAACGCTATTGAAACAAACCATACAAAAAATGAAAGCATACGTCATCGGCTGCAACGAAACAGCAATAGAGACTAAACATGAATTCAAGGAAGACATTAGAGATCTAAATAACACTTTGATAAAAATCAAAAATGGCAGATATCTCTGACCTCAAAGAACATATATGCGCAAATGCACAGTCAATAGGAAGGCTATGTTCTAATAAAAGTAATGACAATGCTTGCCTTAGCAATGACATTAAGCTCCTTCAGTCAGATATCAACTCTATATCAGATGATTTAAATTCTATACTGAACTTGACAAAGTTCCAAAAAGAATGTATAACTTTTCAACTACTGCGAAGTTTTCTCAAACTGGAAAGGTCGTTTCACTACTCCAACCTTAAAAGGCTCTGAGTATTGTTTAATCACCCTTAGGAAATGTTGTCTGCTTTTCAGTTTTGTCTTTTGACTGTTAACTGTGATACGCAGGCTTCATAGCCTCTGCTCCCAATGACATTCCATTTTGTTTATTTTGCTCATTGTTTTGTCGTTTAGGGCAATTGCTTCAGCATTTTGTTGGAAACCGGGACCATTCGCAATGGTCATGGTATGGTATGAAAATAACATTGAAGGACTCACATTCAACGTCATAAAAATTATGCATACCATCTTCGGAATGGCTCAACTTTTCGTACTGTTGACATTTCAAATATTGCGTTCTGCTCAACCCGGTGATAGAGGGCGTGAACGGCAGCTAGCATTTTTCAGGAAAAGTGTCAATCAAACCGAGACTGCAATTATCTTTTTTATATTTATCGTGTTCGGTGATTTCCAGATTTCGTCTTTCATACTTTTTACAGAACATGACTCTCTTAGAACACGAAAAGAAGAATTGAATAATGCTGATAACAATACTCTTAACAAACATTCCGCTCATTATAATAATAAATGTAAGTAGCACGATAGTGAAGTACTGCAGACATTACTGTTTTTTAGCTCTCTTTTTTTAGCTCTACTGGCCAATGGCTAATGGCCAGTTGTGCTTATGTCATGGTATGTTGTCATTCGTCCGTCCGTCGTCCGTCATCTGTTAACTTCTTGATGTCGACACTCTAGCACCTTCATTTTTTAAATCCGATCGTTACTAAACGTTGATAGAGACTTAACATCTGTGAAAGCTCAAACGAGTTAGAAAACCACCAACATCGAATGATAAGCATCAGAAACATTAGTCAGTCAGTCTAGTACCATCTTCATTTAGCATCCATCTTTATCAAAACATATCAGTCTTAATATTGATGAAAGCTCAGACGAGTTTAAAAAAACAAGAATTTCGGATAATAAACATCAAAAGTATGGCCCTTGAACAGATGCTATATTTTGCCTTGTCAACACTCTAGCTGTCAACACTCTAGCAACTTTATTTTGATCTGAAATTATCAAACTGGGCTTACTATGAATAAAAGCTTGGACGAGCTTGTAGATGCCTTTTTATCAACACATTACTTTTCGGCAAGTTTACGAAAACCTCAGCTATTTCAGATAAACTCAAGTAAAACCACTGTACTTCCGCAAATTACAGGCAATTTTTCTCACATATAAGGTCATGTGGTGTGAGTGGGATACTCACGAATATGGCGGTGAGAGATTACGGCGAACTTGAGACTGACTTTAGTGACTTAATTAAATACTAATTAATTGTAATAGCATTAAATACAAACATGTTGCGTAATTTTCGTAAGACGTTGAAGTTTAACTTCGAATATCTGCCTGGTAGACGGAAATCCCGACCCAATGTCCATACACAGTACACCTTGTACATTGTTATCTCACATTTGATTTGACAAAAAATATTTGCAGAAAACATCGACTTGGTTATCCAGTTATCCTTCTGTCATCAAAGGTTCGCGTCGTACGGTGTGCTAAGGGTACATATATCAGATATAAGGAAAGTATGGTCTGAGTTTATTGTTCATTAACTTAACTCCATGAACTTAATCATACTTTTTTTTCTGTTCTATTTAATGTTTTTGTTCTTGTTCACTTACGTCCAGTACTCGAATATTAGATAGAAAATAGTTTCGTTTTTGTTACAAATACACAATCTGTATACTTGGTTCATTAACAATGTAAAGATCCTTCATTTGCTGTGAATATTGGAGTTCACTCTTCGCATGCGGAGGATGTAAAGAAATAAAGAACAGAACAGAACAGAACATATTCTTTTTTTATGACTTAAACAAATGTTTCTCGTCATATAAATACATATTACATTTGTTAATATGTGACAGGTTAATGCAATTTTTACATTAAACAATGAAAAAGTACAAACACACAATCATACATACTAAACACTCATACAACTCACCCATTCACTCTGACGCCCGAAATGTCTCACATAAACTGTCAATAAATTGCCTTCTGTCAAAATAGACTCACAAGAATTAAACATATTTTGCGATGTTCTATTTAATATAACTTGTGTTTTGTAGCATAGGAGTATTATTTGTTTTTGCCCAAGGGTCATTAATTGATTGTAAACACGTATTCACACAGTGTGAGGCTCGTGGAGAATAGCCTCTAACTTCCGACACAATAAAGTTCTTCTACATAATTATGCTAAGAGCCCGTCCAGAATTGTTTACCATGTGATAATTAAAATCATATGGCAAAACCATAATTGTTTATAAGTTCCATGCCACGACGTGGGTGTGAGAATTGATAGCGTGTTTGTTGGATGCGCATGTGCGTTGATGGCAAAGTGTATACTCTTCATGGGAGAATAGCGAAAACGTTGATTGGCTGACTTGAAGAACTTCCCATTTTATGACAGAGTAAAACGTCTGGCTCTTCAGGATTAGGCTTTAGCATTTCTGGTGATCAGAAGTCCCATGTTTGCCTCTTGTGGTACGGTATTTGTTCCAGTGATCCTCATCACTATTCTTTAGGGATATTCTTTTGGATATCAGCAGTCCCATGTTTGCCTCTTGTGGAGTGGCATGTGTTCCTGTATCCTCACGACTAATCTTCAGGGAGTTTTCGGATATCAGAAGTCCCATGTTTGCCTCTTGTGATGTGGCATTTGTTCCTGTATCCTCAATATCCTCATGACTAATCTTTAGGGAGTTTTTGTATATCAGCAGTCCCATGTTTGCCTCTTGTGGTGTGGCATTTGTTCCTGTATCCTCATGACTAAACTTTAGGGAGTTTTTGGATATCAGCAGTCCCATGTTTGCCTCATGTGATGTGGCATTTGTTCCTGTGATCCACACGACTAATCTTTAGGGAGTCTTTGGATATCAGCAGTCCCATGTTTGTCTCTTGTGATGTGGCATTTGTTCCTGTGATCCACATGACTACTCTTTAGGGAGTTGCTGGATATCAGCAGTCCAATGTTTGCCTCTGTGGTGTGGCATTCCTTCCTGTATCCTCATGCCTAATATTTAGGGAGTTTTTGGATATCAGCAGTCCCATGTTTGCCTCTTGTGATATGGCATTTCTTCCAGTATCCTCATGACTAATCTTTAGGGAGTTTTTGGATATCAGCAGTCACATGTTTGCCTCTTGTGATATGGCATTTGTTCCTGTATCCTCATGACTAATCTTTAGGGAGTTGTTGGATATCAGGAGTCCCATGTTTGCCTCTTGTGATATGGCATTTCTTCCTGTGATCCATTTGACTAATCATTAGGGAGTTTTTGGATATCAGCAGTCACATGTTTGCCTCTTGTGATGTGGCATTTGTTCCTGTGATCCATTTGACTAATCTTTAGGGAGTTTTTGGATATCAGCAGTCACATGTTTGCCTCTTGTGATATGGCATTTGTTCCTGTGACCCACTTGACTATTCTTTAGGGATTTTTTGGATATAAGCAGTCCCATATTTGCTTCCTGTGATGTGGCATTTGTTCCTGTATTCTCATCACTATTCTTTAGGGAGTTTTTTGGATATCTGCAGTCACGTGTTTGCCTCTTGTGATATGACATTTGTTCCTGTGATCCATTTGACTAATCTTAAGGGAGTTTTTAGATATCAACAGTCACATGTTTGCCTCTTGTGATATGGCATTTGTTCCTGTGATCCACATGACTAATCTTTAGGGAGTTTTTGGATATAAGAAGTCACATGTTTGCCTCTTGTGGTGTGGCATTTCTTCCTGTGATCCATTTGACTAATCTTTAGGGAGTTTTTAGATATCAGCAGTTACATGTTTGCCTCTTGTGATGTGACATTTGTTCCTGTGATCCATTTGACTAATCTTTAGGGAGTTTTTAGATATTAGCAGTCACATGTTTGCCTCTTGTGATATGGCATTTGTTCCTGTGATCCACATGGCTAATCTTTAGGGAGTTTTTGGATATAAGAAGTCACATGTTTGCCTCTTGTGATATGGCATTTGTTCATGTGTTCCAATGACTAATCTTTAGGGAGTTTTTGGATATAAGAAGTCCCATGTTTGCCTCTTGTGATATGGCATTTGTTCCTGTGATCCACTTGACTATTCTTTAGGGAGTTTTTGGATATCAGCAGTCACATGTTTGCCTCTTGTGATATGGCATTTGTTCCTGTGATCCACATTACTAATCCTTAGGGAGTTGTTGGATATCAGAAGTCACGTGTTTCACTCTTGTGATATGGCATTTGTTCCTGTGATCCATTTGACTATTCTTTAGGGAGTTTTTGGATATCAGCAGTCCCATATTTGCCTCTTGTGATGTGGCATTTGTTCCTGTATTCTCATCACTATTCTTTAGGGAGTTTTTTGGATATCAGCAGTCCCATATTCGCCTCTTGTGATGTGGCATTTGTTCCTGTATCCTCATAACTAATCTTTAGGGAGTTTTTGGATATCAGCAGTGAAATGTTTGCCTCTTGTGATATGGCATTTGTTCCTGTGTTCTAATGACTAATCTTTAGGGAGTTTTTGGATATCAGAAGTCCCATGTTTGCCTCTTGTGGTACGGCATTTCTTTCTGTATCCTCATCACTATTCTATTGGGAGTTTTTGGATATCAGCAGTCCTCTGTTTGCCTCTTGTGATGTGGTATTTGTTTCTGTATCCTCATGACTAATCTTTAGGGAGTTTTTGGATATCAGCAGTCACATGTTTGCCTCTTGTGGTGTGGCATTTGTTCCTGTGATCCACATGACTAATCTTTAGGGAGTTTTTGGATATCAGCAGTGACTTGTTTGCCTCTTGTGATATGGCATTTGTTCCTGTGTTCCAATGACTAATCTTTAGGGAGTTTTTGGATATCAGAATTCCCATGTTTGCCTCTTGTGGTACGGCATTTCTTCCTGTATCCTCATCACTATTCTATTGGGAGTTTTTGGATATCAGCAGTCTGATGTTTGCCTCTTTTGATGTGGCATTTGTTCCTGTCTCCCCATGACTAATCTTTAGGGAGTTTATTTTGGATATCAGCAGTCCCATGTTTGCCTCTTGTGGTGTGGCATTTGTTTCTGTCTCCTCATGACTAATCTTTAGGGAGTTTGTTTTGGATATCAGCAGTCCCATGTTCGCCCCTTGTGGTATGGCATTTGTTCCTGTATCCTCATGACTAATCTTTAGGGAGTTTTATTTTGGATATCAGCAGTCCGATGTTTTCCTCTTGTGGTGTGGCATTTGTTCCTGTGATCCACATGACTAATCTTTAGGGAGTTTTTGGATATCAGCAGTGACATGTTTGCCTCTTGTGATATGTCATTTGTTCCTGTGTTCCAATGACTAATCTTTAGGGAGTTTTTGGATATCAGAAGTCCCATGTTTGCCTCTTGTAGTACGGCATTTGTTCCTGTCTCCTCATGACTAATCTTTAGGGAGTTTTTTTTTTGGATATCAGCAGTCACATGTTTGCCTCTTGTAGTGTGGCATTTGTTTCTGTATCCTCATGACAAATCTTTAGGGAGTTTTTGGATATCAGTAGTCCCATATTTGCCTCTTGTGATGTGGCATTTGTTCCTGTGATCCACATGACGAATCTTTAGGGAGTTTTTGGATATAAGAAGTCACATGTTTGCCTCTTGTGATATGGCTTTTGTTCCTGTGATCCACATTACTAATCCTTAGGGAGTTGTTGGATAGCAGCAGTCACGTGTTTCCCTCTTGTGATATGGCATGTGTTCCTGTGATCCACTTGACTATTCTTTAGGGAGTTTTTGGATATCAGCAGTCCCATATTTTCCTCCAGTGATGTGGCATTTGTTCCTGTATTCTCATCACTATTCTTCAGGGAGTTTTTTGGATATCAGAAGTCCCATATTCGCCTCTTGTGATGTGGCATTTGTTCCTGTATCCTCATGACTAATCTTTAGGGAGTTTTTAGATATCAGCAGTGACATGTTTGCCTCTTTTGATATGGCATTTGTTCATGTGTTCCAATGATTAATCTTTAGGGAGTTTTTGGATATAAGAAGTCCCATGTTTGCCTCTTGTGGTACGGCATTTCTTGCTGTATCCTCATCACTATTCTATTGGGAGTTTTTGGATATCAGCAGTCCGATTTTTGCCTCTTGTGATGTGGCATTTGTTCCTGTATCCTCATGACTAATCTTTAGGGAGTTTTTGGATATCAGCAGTCCCATGTTTGCCTCTTGTGATGTGGCATTTGTTCCAGTCTCCTCATGACTAATCTTTAGGGAGTTTTTGGATGTCAGCAGTCCCATATTTGCCTCTTGTGATATGGCATTTGTTCCTGTATCCTCATGACTAATCTTTAGGGAGTTTTTGGATATCAGCAGTCACATGTTTGCCTCTTGTGATATGGCGTTTGTTCTGTGAACCACTTGACTGATCTTTAGGGAGTTTTTGGATATCAGCAGTCACATGTTTGCCTCTTGTGATATGGCATTTGTTCCTGTGATCCACATGACTAATCTTTAGGGAGTTGTTGGATATCAGAAGTCAAATGTTTGCCTCTTGTGATATGGCATTTGTTCCTGTGATCCACATGACTAATCTTTAGGGAGTTTTCGGATATCAGCAGTCACATGTTTGCCTCTTGTGATATGGCATTTGTTCCTGTGATCCACTTGACTATTCTTAAGGGAGTTTTGGATATCAGCAGTCCCATGTTTGCATCTTGTGATGTGGCAGTTTTTCCTGTATCCTCATCACTATTCTTTAGGGAGTTTTTTGGATATCAGCAGTCCTATATTCGCCTCTTGTGATGTGGCATTTGTTCCTGTATCCTCATGACTACTCTTTAGGGAGTTTTTGAATATCAGCAGTCACATGTTTGCCTCTTGTGATATGGCATTTGTTCCTGTGATCCACATGACTAATCTTTAGGGAGTTTTTGGATATCAGACGTCCCATGTTTGCCTCTTGTGGTACGGCATTTCTTCCTCTATCCTCATAACTATTCTTCAGGGAGTTTTTTTGTATATCAGCAGTCCCATGTTTGCCTCTTGTGATGTGGCATTTGTTCCTGTATCCTCATGACTAATCTTTAGGGAGTTTTTGAATATCAGCAGTCCCATGTTTGCCTCTTGTGATATGGCATTTGTTCCTGTGATCCACATGACTAATCTTTAGGGAGTTTTTGGATATCAGAAGTCCGATGTTTTCCTCTTGTGGTACGGCATTTCTTACTGTATCCTCATCACTATTCTTTAGGCCAGCCTTTTGTATTATCAATTAACAAATGTAACTCTTAAACATCATATGAAAATTTCTTGATAGTCCCGGAGGGAAGCATATGTTTAAAACCGTTGTATGTAAAAAGAAGTATTATTTGTATGACGTAGATACTACTTTTACCACTGTGTGACTGCACGGGGAAATGAGGTAAAGCTGCACAACTATTGCCAGATAATTGATAAATACATTTACCTGTGGATTAATTTACCTGTTCAAAGTTTTCCACGTCATCAAATAAAATGTTATTCTCGTTTTTCACAGATATTGCTATGTGTGAAGTGTAAATATATATTATGATGTTATTAATTAAGTGTTTTCATATTGGCCGAGTTATTGGTCCAAGGACTGTCGTATTGGCCCAAGGCCGAAGGCCGCGGGCCAATATGACAGTCCGAGGACCAATAACTGGGCCAATATTAAAACACTTAATTAATGACATTTTTATTAATTAACTGCTTAATATCTCTCTTTATTCCTATGTTTTAAATATCATTTACGGGTAAGAAAAAACAAGAGATATATGTGCAATATAACATTTAATTACAAGTATCTGATTCAATGTTACCGCTCGATGGCGCGTGGGAAAATCACACACGAACTTGGTAATAGCTATATTTCAGCGAAGTCGATGTAACCGAATTTACAAATAATCAAACCTTAATTATTGTGATTGTCTACATTATTTAGGCTAACTAGAGCTGCGACGTTCTGTTTTTTCTTCAAAGTGGCGTCCTTAAAGAAAACAAAGCCTTGGCCGTGTTGGCTTATCCAATCAGATTATTGGCCTGGTTTTTTCATACATGCCGAGTTTCTCTCCATATTGGCCTTGTTTTTACCATATGATGCGTGCAGTTTCCTGCAAACCACGGCAGATATTAAGTAGTTAATTAATAATGTTCTGTATTGATTTCGATTTAAATAAACATAAACATGTTCATGAAACAAAACATGGCCGGGGAACTGTAAAACATTTACGACTCTCAAACTCAAAAGTATTATATAAAAAATACATTTTGTTCTTCTTGTTATCGAGGATCTGTATACATCATTGCCGCTATGTTAACCTCTGTGATATTATTTGTTTAATTCTTAGGTATATTTACAAAGACCATTTGTTTAAAACTCGCGGTGTGCGGTTAGTTTTTCTACATGACTCACATATTTACTATCATTAAAGGGACACTAGGGAATCTTGACTTTGTAATATAGTTTTCTACTTAACTTGCATATTTGCGATTCAGTATTACTAATTATTTGAAAAGTTCAATGTAAATTGTGTTTTGCGTATTATTTATTGTCGATTATGTTGCACCAATAATATATTTAAACATATGGTTAATTAACAAAAAAAATATATGAAAATACCGTCTATTTAACTACATGCAAGCAGGTTTAATGTCAAAATGATACTTGATTAATAAATGAATGGGGATAAAATGACTATTTAAAGACACACGCGGCAATCTTGATATTTTAAAAATGCACGGCGTCTCGTTAGTTGTTTTTTTACACAATTTGCATGTGTGCTATCATTAATATTTATTATAAAAATAACATAAATTAAATTGTTTTTGCATATTGTTAACATTGTGTTGTATTGTACCTATAATATATACCTGTGGTAGAATAAGACGGGGGAAAATGAAAACGAAAGAGTTAGCTATTTATTTAATTATATGCAAAAAAAATGATACTGGATAAAGCTTCCAGCTGTTACCTTCACCGCGTGCACGTCGCTGCCTGGCCACTGCCGACGTTCAGGATGCCGAAAACTTGAAAGAGGATTGGGCAGACTGAACGTCGGTTGACCGACAGTGAAGGTGTCTCCTGCGTCCCATCACAGCACACATCATCTGATGTCTCCAGAACCCTGAAGTCGGAAAAGTCCACGGGCTGAAGCTGAAACGGACCAGGGGCGCAACCATAACCCCGGTCATCACGTTGAAGCGGTAGCTCACATTTGACAAATACACACTTCCGAAGACCTAAGGGGGACACAGACATCGGGCGGTGTGTGCGGCGCATGGGTCATAATGTGATGGGTGTGGCCTCAAGGGGATCGTTTTCCAGTAGCGGATGTAGACAGCACCACCTAGACGTCGTACGCCCCCCCCCCCCCCACCCACACACACTTCACCGCCGCAGCGAAAACTACAGAGCGAAAGCGACAACTACCAACATACGATCAACAGAGACGACTACACAGCACCACAGCAGCACCAGATCAACCAACACACTCATCTAGAAAAGTCCAGACTCCCATCTCGGTGAACCGTGAGGATCTCACGGATCATTGAGTATGTTGGTGGAGGGATTATAATCCTTAGAACTACACACACAATACTGTCAATGCTTGCTAAACACTTCAAGATTGCCGTGTGTTCCTTTAATTAAGGTGGTGTCGTTTGTAATGGTTCACATCACGGCTATATAGCCCAGGGATCGTTCGTTCTTTCACAGCAAAGACCAAAATACATGTATACTGAAAGGAAAAAAAAGCATAATCAAAAAATTGCCTATAATACACTATTATATACAGATAATTTTACGTAATATTCCAGATAAATCTCAACGTGTTTTGTACAAAACGGGGCTACAACTAATAACAGAAAGGGCAACTCTGTCGTGTAGTAGACCTTTTAATCAAAGTATGCTTTGTTACACGAAATTCATAAATGTTGAAGTTTCGCTTGAAAAGTCAAGCCATTTCAGTATTGTGTTTAATGTTAAGAGATTGCAACCTTTAAAGCCTACGTTGGCTCACCTGCTTGAGCCAAATGCGCATTTTGTCAATAATGAAACTATAAAGGGGTAACCATTGGTGTGTTTGTTGCTGTTTAAATCTTCTTTCTGAAGACAGGCATAATGTCGTGCTGTACCACTGGATTAGCAGTAGCATATTAAACATACAATATATAACGGAAATACCCGTTTATCTTTCCTTTCAGTATATAAAAAAATATTTACCACCTTACCAGTATTGTGGTTAACGTCTCTGACTTGAAATCACTTGCCCCTCACCGCCGTAGGTTCGATCACTCAGGGGCCTAGGCATCTTTATGTGAGGAAGCTATCCAGCTGGCTTGCGGAACGTCGGTGGTTATCCAAGGTGCCCGCCCGTGCACGAAAATTGCCTAGAGGGGCACCTGGGGTATTCCTCCACCAATGGAAGCTGGAAAGTCGCCATATGACCTTAGCTGTTGGTGCGACTGTAAAATCCAATTCAATCAATCAAAACCTTACTAGTATTAAAGGGACACGCGGCAAATACGAAATTGTTATCAAGCATTACACTGTGTGTGTGTGTGTGTGTGTGTGTATTTTTAAGGATTATAGTCCCTCCACCTACTACAAGCGTCCTACCCGACGTATAGGCATTCTGACACTGGTCAATCACCCATTATTTGCTCGTCAGGCAAGGGTAACAAGTGACTACTCCATTTTTAAAGTCTTTGGTATGACGCGGTCAGGGGACTCGAACCCACGACCTCCCGAATGCAAGGCAGACGCTATAACCACTACACCTCAATGCTTCGGTATGATATGGTACACGGGGTGTGTGTGTAGTTCTAAGGTTTAAAGACCGTCCGCCAACTAAAACGCCAGGAGAACCCTGGCGCTATGGGCACAATAGAGTCTGGTCTGATGATATGGTACACTCAGCGTTGCGATTTACTTATCCAGTATCATTTTAACTTTAAACCTGCTTGCATATCATTAAATAAAATTTTGAGTTTTCATTTTCTCTTGTTATGTTAGCGTAGTTTTTAATATATTATTGGTGCAATATAATCAACAGTTAGTAATATGCAAAAACAATTTACTTTTAACCATTCCTATAATTATTATTAATGGTCGAACAAGGCAGATTATGTACAAAAACTAACGGGAGGCCGTTAACTCAAGACGTCCCGTTAGTTTTTCTACTAACTTGCATGTGTTCAGTCATTAATAATAATTATTAGAATAGTACGAAGTAAATTGTTTTTATATGTTAGTAACTGTTAATTATATTGCACCAATAATATATTTAAAAATATGGAAGAATAAGCAGAAAAATCTAAAAATAAATAAATATTTGCAAGCAGGTTTAACGACAAACTGGATAAATGAATCAAGACGCTAATTTTAATCCTTGATAAACATTTCATGATTGCCATGTGTCCCTTTAAAATCAAACAGCAATGCAACACAAAACACGCACCCAAAATTGTCAATACCTAACAGCCAAGAATTTCCCAGGGTTGATAAGCTGGAGGGACTATACACCTTCGAATAACACACCAGTTTAATGCTTGATCCGATAACTAAGACGTCTTAAATCTCTGGTTTGATAAACCTTCAGCAGTTCCTTGTGTCCCTTTAACAAATGTACACACGTCATGGTACACTGGAACATGTATGTCAACCCTAGCTCTGTGTTCTGGTCGATTTATATACAGTAAATGATTTTCTGCGCTATATTTGCTGAACATGAAGTTACAAACAAAGAAGAAATCCATTAAGAGCTTTAGTGTCTAAAACAAGCGTTATTGATTAGTGTAACTCATGATCAGTTAACGTTCCAGGGCTGCCAGAAAATTTGAACAAAATTAAGAACAAAATCGCGCGAAATATATTTAAAAATGTTTTTATTGATTTCGGATTTTTCATTTAAGAGCAGACTTAATGATGCATTATACTTTGATTAATATTGATGGAAAATATTGGATCGAAATATTTTAAAACCATATGAATAGGTGATGTAAACGGGGTTTTGTAATTTATTTACAGTAGATCTTAATAGGGATAGTCCCCTCTTTCTAACAACTCTGTGACTCTTTTTTTACCTCTTCAGTCACTCCTCTTACAGCGGCGAGTGGTATGGCGTCCGCCTCGCATGGGTCCTGATTTCAATCCCTGGTCAGGTCACACCAAATAATTAATAAAATTGGTGCTTGTAGCTTCCTCGCTTGACGTTCAGCAGATAAAGGTAAGTACTAGGACTGGTAAAAAAAAGATTTAAATAAACCAAATCCTGTGATTGTACGATTGTAAAAGATTGTAGAAATAATGAAAATATCCGTACTTTATCCGGATATTTGGCTGGCCTGATGATCTATATTTTCTGTTCAAAGTTTAAAATCTAGAACTTCTCAGTCCAGGTATCCGCAGTCAGTCGTTATTTGTGATATCATTTTCAAAATGGCTGCAAAAAAATATACATTGGTTTATTACAATTTCCGCGGTAGAGCAGAAGGGATTCGTCTGCTGCTTGCAGCTGCAGGTGTAGAATATGAAGACAAAAGATTTAAACCGGAGGAATGGCCGAAGGAGAAACTCGGTGAGTGATTTTATGTAACCCATTATCCTGCTAAGTTTCCGTGCGTGCAACTTATTTCTGATATACGAGGCTAACTCACTTTAAAACTGCTTGCATATACATGTAATTAAGAAATATTTTGAGTTTTCAATTTGTCTTCGTTATTTTACCGTACAGTATCGATAATTTGAGATATATTATTGATAATGGTGTAAATCATATTATGGGAGAAAAAAAGAAGAAGAGATATATATTTTGTTTAAGTTTTACTATTCGTAGAATAAGAAGAGCTGTTGTAGATCTACTCACCTTCTGCGTCGAGGTTGGTTTTCAATAGTCCAATTATTTCAGCAGCCACTGGTCAGTTAAATTGAAATATATCATCAGTACCATCAAGAACACTGGTAGACACATGTTCCATAACTCTGTATTGCATTTAAGCAAAAGCATGCCATTTTCTTACTTTGAATTTCTGTTTTTGAAGTTATTTTTTGAAAAGACCATATATTTTAACAACTGAAAGTCGTACATCAACAAAACTTCAAGAAAGCTTGGAATCTTCCACAGGCCATTTAAGAGAGTAATCACCATATCTTTTAATTCAAAATCTGATTTCCCCCTATTCCTTAATTAACCCCATATCCTTTGATCTCTCTGCCCTATCCCTTAAAGCAGCAAAAAAACTGCAAAATGCATGATACCTGTCTATGAATAGCTCCTTGTTGGCTATACTTCTTAAAATCCTTTTTTTATACAGTTGAAATATACTTCAAATTTCATCTAAATAAATCATGAAAATATTGGTCACCCGAACGGTAACTCCCTCGCACACCCACCCACCCATAACTTCCCCTATCCCTTCAATAATTTCTGTTGAAGACCCTGCAAGGAGACTAGTAGACACATATTCCATATTAACTCTGTATTGCATTTAAACAAAGTTATGTTCTTTTTTCGACTTCAAAATTCTGGTTAAAGTCCTGGTATTTCAATGAGTGATTGTTAATTATTAATACAACTTCAGTAAAGCATGGATGCTAGTAGACACATGTTCCATAACTCTGTATTGCATTTTAGCAAAATTATGGCCCTTTTTCTGGATAAATATTTTCTGTATGTATTTCAGAAAAGATGTAGCCCCTTTTCGACTTAGAATTTATTTTATTTTATTTGTTGGCAAGTCCATTTATTTCAGTACCCACTAGCCATATATCTCTGTCAAAGGAGCTTGACAAGTGTCATCACTTACAGACACAATCATGTTTCATAACTTTTTAGTTCATTTTATCCAGATGATATTTTCTTTCAACTTCGAGTTTCAGTTAAAGTTTTTTAAGCAGCTTCATATATTTCAATGAAACTCGCTGTATACATCAAATAACAATGGCAAGCCTGTAAATGTCATTAGCTCCATAAATCAAATAACAATGGCAAGCCTGTAAATGTCATTAGCTCCATAAACCCCACACCTTCCCCACTCCTACACCACCACCACCACCATCACCGCAGATAAATAAACAAATATTTGTTCTATTCTTTTGGGTTTCTCTTCAGTTACCATGTCTGCATTCTGCTTTCTTCCAACACCACCCCCCCCCCCCCCCGCCCGCCCTAACTAACCCCTCCACCCCCCCCCCCCCCTCCCACCCCCACCTCACCACCACCCCAACACACACGAACACACATACTCTCCACCTTAGACTCTTCCAATGGAAATATTGTATTGTATTCTGTTTCTTTCCTATTCAGTAACATTTCACTTCCTCTCCCCACCCTCTTCAAATTCATATGCTATCTGGGGTATTGAATGTCTTGCGTTGATATTTGGTATATATGTTTACTGACAACCCCTCCCTGTACCCCTTACACACCACCGCCTAACCTTCACAATTAAGACGACCTTGTGAATGAACTCGCGCCATGGTTGGTGAGACAGAAGTGTCAATGAACTTGTTTAAAATTGACTGAATAATGGAGCATGCTGTCCTTTCTACACCTCTTTGATATGGCACCTCTTTGGCATGCTCCCCTGGATATTTTTTTCAGAATGAAGGCAAATCCTGCATTCCGACGGTATTTTAAGCAGCAAACAATATGTTTTTAACACGCGATTTCAAACTTTTTTAATCTGCGATTTCGCAACAAAAACATCGGAACAGAACAAAATAACATATAGGCTATTAATATGAATACTTCCTGAAAATATTTCGAAATTTTGCACAATCATGGTGTGTTTGGTTCCGAAAGACCGCGAGTGGACTTTTATTTTCTTAAAAGACCACGAGCAAAAATTGGTATACCTCCACCCACTACCCCACTCAGTTTTTACTGCATTTTTGGCATTTTTTTTATTTTTTTTATTTCTGTGGACAATATGTAGGCACGTGCCTACAGTGTTTTTAGGCAGCTACGCCACTGCATGCTACTAAGTATGCAGATAGTAAAGAGAGAGAGAGAGAGAGAGAGAGAGAGAGAGAGAGGGGGATGGGTGGGGCGAGAGAGAGATATTAGACTCATAACTCTGTCTCTTCTTCTCTCTAATGTTATCACCATTTAATAATATACAAAAACATTTATATTCTTATAATCAAAATTAATAATTGAAAACATGCCAGTATATAGGAAAACAAATGTGAGACTGCGAGTTTTATAAGCAAAAGTCAAGATTGCCGTGTATCCGTTTAAGTATAGTTTACGGAGGGAAACAGGGCAATATTGATAGATTTCTTTTAAACTCACGTCGTCCCGTTATAGTTTGTCTACATAACTTACGTTTGTTCAATCATTAATATTGATTATATGAATAGTTTAAAGCAAATTGTTTGCATATTATTAACTGTTGATACTATTGCACCAATAATATTTTAAACCTACGGTAAAATAATATGAAAATGGAAACTCTCAAAATTGTATATAATTATATTCAAGCAGATGAGACCTCGGCGTACGTGTGTTGAAAATGACGCAAAACACCATACAAACAAACACACAATGCTTGGTATTCACGTTCTGTTTGACTGACTTACAGTTAATAATATCGCAAACAGTGGGTGCGTTCAGGGTTCTGTCATCGGTAACCACGTTGGTTAACTTTGGTTTACCAATGGCCACCGATGGTAACATTTGGTACCAACGATGCAACCGATACAACATCAGATGTAGAGTCGCGGGAAGATTGTTACCTACGTTCTACCTATCGGCGATCCAACGGCTAACGAGGTTGAACGATTGTAGTCGATGATTAATGAGATTGCGTTCGGTAATCGATGGGAGAACCCTGAACCCACTGTACGTTATCGGATCATGAACCTTTTTTTATTATTGTTATTTCTTTTTTCCGCAAAACTTTATATACAAACATAACATAATTATAATTCAGCTAAAACATGTTCAATATTTGACTCCCATGATTTCTTCTTTCAGAGGCTCCCCAAGGCACTGTTCCCTATTTGGTGATAGATGGACAGAAAATGTCACAGAGTCTGGCAATATCCAGGTACCTGGCACGAGAACACGGTAAGGGTTAAAGGCACACATGGTATACATGAAGTGTTGTCAAGCAGTGAAATTAGCGTCTCTATTTATTTATTCCGTATCATTTTGATTTCTAACATAGTTTCTTACACATATATGTTGCCCTCACCACCACCCACTCCCGCACCCCCACCCTCGCCTCTCCCCCACCCTCAATCAACACTCGATTTTTTTTTTACATATTTCTGTGTAGTTTTGCATAACTTGCGTTTGTTCAGTCATTAATATTAATTATAAGAATAGTAATAAGCATTTTTTTTCGCATATTATTATTTTTTTTCGCATATTATTATTTTTTGATATTATTGCATCAATAATATAGTAAAACTTATAGTATAATAAGACGAAATAGTGAATACTTAAAATTTGATTTATTTAAATGTAACCAGTGTAAAAGTAACAAGAGCTGTCGGAGAACAGCACAGCTCGACTATTCGATTTTTCAGAGAATAATAAATTATATACCTAGTATATACCATCAGAAAACTAGGCTAAAATAATGTGGGGTTGGGGTTGGGGCGCAAAATAGCTATGTTTAAGAACTGACCAAAACAATAAAACTAGCGGGACGCCGTGTGTTTTTAAAAATCAAGATTGCCGTGTGTCCCGTGATTGAGCTCGCTTGTGGCAGTAACCAACATCTCTCCCTCAAGCTTTTTATTCCACGCATGCAACTTCAGTATCAGTATTCAACCTAGACGTACGAGTATTTTATGTATGGGCAATACAAAGTCTCCCCGACTTCACATTAGTCTTGATCATCTTCGACATTTGACGTCTTGACAAGTTGTGCAGAAACACATTTGAAACTGGAACCACGTGACCGTATACAATTATTATTTTTTATTAAAGTATTTCTTACCATCCGCATTTAGTTCGTCGATATAATGATGAAGTTTCCTTCTTTGTTTATAGGCCTATATACATTTATTGTCTGTTCGCTTTTTTGTATATCTTGGATAGCAGGTGTTCCTGTCTCAGTTAATCAGGAAACTTACCAGTGTTTCGGCAAAAAATCAAACTTTGTTCAGGAGGACTTGTCTAGACGTTTGTCTTCAAAACAAGCAAGCGCCGCAGATGATCTAGACTAACTACAAATCAGTAGTGTTATTACTTGCTGGTCCTTTAGGATCATCAAGCCCAGTCGTTGTGGATTTAAAGTAGAATACCGCCTGTGCTAGAAGGTATGTGAGGTGTTGCATATATTACCTCTCATGAGCAGACTCAATAAAAACCGAGTCTGCTTTTGTGTGTGTGTGTGTTTGTTGCTTCCAAGAGATCCACTTTTCAGTATTTATTACTAACCGAATGTAGGAATTCCATTTCAACTTAGTCATGAGTTCAGTCTGCTCGTAATAACGAATGATTCAGTAACTAGAATTCAATTATGTGAAGTAGCGTTTATTTAACTTGGGTATTTTATACCGGTGAAGTGTTATGTATGAACTTAAAGTGCTTATACATTCTAAAACGAACTGGAATGGAATAATCACATTGTTTTATATAACAAGTCAAGTACAGACGAAAACAAGCACACACACAGACACAAAAAAATGAAAGTTTCGATATGAAAGCTAAACTCACATGTCCAAACTGAATTGCTGCATAAAAAGTTTCATATATTTCAGTTTTGAAAGAATGCATGTCAATACAGTATCTGCCCCGTGTAAATCCCAGACAAGAATAAGTCCATTGCTTATAAAAGCCTCCGCCCCATCCCCACCCCGCACTCCACCCCATGTTGATTTTGTCATTTGTGTTATGTTCATTTAAGGTCTTCTACATCCCTGTATTGTCTCAGGTGCTATTTGAGGGGTGGCAGAAAACATTGGTCGTGACTCCAACGAAAAATAGAATGTCTATGTACAACAGGATTTGCAGCAACTCTGCAGTTCTAGGCCCGTTTTTTCTTGATGTAAATGGAATATGTACCTGTATTTAATTTAGTCTTGATCATCTACGAATCTTGATTTTAAATACAAACGTCTTGACCTTTAGAGCAAAAAATATAAAACAAAATGAAACCACATGTCCATAATTATTTATTTTTTATTAAAATATATTTGACCATAAAATAATACATTGTTTTTCTGTCATTCTGTCTGATGAGTGTGTCCGCCAATCAGAAACGATACCAGAAACTCGGTAAAGTGATTGCCGCTTCAAAAACAGTTAGAAAAAAAAACTAGACGTCATGTTTGTATTAAAAGTAAGCAAGCCTCGCAAAAGCTCTATACTAACCAGTAGGGGTTAACGGCGTTGCGTTGTAGACATTCTCGGCCCTCACCGTTGCGTGTTCGAAGCCCACTAAGAGCTCGAATTGTAAGTGAGAAAGTGTGGATTCTTACGGATGGCGTGATTTATACAGTACTGGTTCGACCCAGGAACAATGAGGTGTTCGAAATCTACCACAAAAAAATCGACCGTCATATATGGCCTAAAATGTGCTCAAAAAGAGGTAGACACCATTCAGAATTTACTAACCTGTATTAAATGTTCATTTATGTTGGCACCATTTTAACCTGTTTTTGTTGGTGCCTCATAAAACACAAATCAACGCAAATACAGTATTTACGTGCCGTCCCAGAGGGAGGGAAATGTTTTATAAGGACGAATTAACAAATAGATTGGGTTTCTGTTACATTTTGCATTTAATATGACAGATAGAGCAGTTGAAGACCACTTACTAATTACTGCGAGGTCATTCGAAGTGTTGACTGGCGACATTATGCAGTCATGGCAATATTCTAGAGCGTAGACATTTTGTTAGTTTACTATCTGACACAATACAAATAAAGTTTCCTTTTAAAAGGCATGACTTGCCATGGACAAAAAAACATTGCACATGTTCTATATTAAATATCGTTTATAAAGCATTTACTAACAATTGTAGCACTTGCGTTTGATTTGTTATTCCTGTCTGTTTAAATATTTGAAATAAGCAAGTCCTTTTTTTATATTTTCATTTCTTATGGTGGCTCTTTCGTGCCACTCACATAAAACGATTCTTACGGATGGCAAGAGGTATAAAGTACTGATTCTACCCAGGAAAAACGGTGTGGTCTGCCTCTACCACCAAATAAACTGACCGTCATATATGGCCTAACATGTGAAAAAATAACGTAAAACACCATTCAAATAGAGCAAAACCAGAAATAGCTCAAGAGTTAACGAACGCGTTAATGAGAGAAGTTATGAATTCCATGAATAAATTATCAAGCTATCTTCTTGGGTGCTAGCATTTTCGAATTATTGCATTTCTTCTCACTGTGTTCTAACTTTTTTGAGTTTCAGAAATGCAAAAAAAACAAGGTTGTGAGAAGGCAAAAAACAAATACGCCTTTAATGCCGTGTTACTGCTATCTCATTCATTTATAAGCCAGACTGCAGCTGGTTTGCATATGGGTGTTTATTTTTTTTTAAAAACAAGTGTTGAAGCATTTATGAAAAATGTATACAGTTCAATCTTTTAAATTAGTAACCCCATCAAAGTGTAATGCTCACCTGAATCAATGCGTTGTTGCGTATATACATTACAGGCCTATATGGTAAAGATAACATGGACGCCTTTTACATCGACGAAATCGTAGACACTGTCGCAGATTTGGTAAACATTGGTGCAAGGGCCCTTGGTGAAAAGGATGAAACACTGAAGGTAACGTCATTGAGTATCTAGCATACAGAATGCATGCAAGAATGAAGAATTTTGATTTTACGCCCTGTTAACACATTACAAATAGGTTATATTGGGGCAGCAACCTCAGAGGGAGATGCGATCTAGCATAAGGAAAATCGTAAGTTTGATCTATCTGAAAACATACACAGCTATAGAGTGGCATTACACTGAAGTATAAAACCGGTAACAAACAGGAGACATATGATCATATCACAGCTCCCAAACGCAGTGACACCGTAGGTCCTCGATGCACCACAAACAAAGAACAATTAAATTTACAAAGAAAAGGACAATACACAACACAAAGTGTCGTGAAGACATGGTTACCGACTTGGAACGGTCAATCGGCAATAATAAAACGGGTTCGCTTAACTCGACGTGCACAACCTCGATATTAACCATGTTGCAGTAGCATTTTGGTTAGCTTATATATTTCTATATGATCGGCCGTGGTGGCCAAATGGATAGCACGGTCGACTTACCGGTTTTTTTTCTGTGTGTCCTTAGAAAAAACAATTCCCTTAGCCTCGTCTGTTGGATGGGCACGTAAAATAAGCGTTCCCGTTTAAGTCTATCCTCCGAGAATATAAAACATAGAACATTTTCTATAGTAAGAGTAGGACATGATTTCCAATATCTCTCTCTCTCTCTCTCCTCCCTCTCTCTATCTCGCTCTCTCTCCCTCCCTCCCTCTCTCTCTCTCTCTCTCTCTCTCACTCTCTCTCTCTCTATCTCGCTCTCTCCCCTCTCTCTCTCACTCTCTCTCTCTCTCTCTCTCTCTCTCTCTCTCTCTGGGCAGCTCGAAATTACATGTACTGCGTTGATGAGCCATTAATCAACAATTCAATTCTATTTCTGTATTTGTTCAGGCAAAGCTGAATGCCGAGTTTAAAGATGTGGCCACACCGCGGATAATGAATCTCCTGAATAACGCCGTAGAACAAAGAGGCAAAGATGGCTTTGCAGTTGGCTCAAGTGTGAGTATTCTATTAGTATTTTGTATACATGTAAGGTGTGTGATATATAATAGAGGATCTTGCATGAGTACTCATTTATTATTGAATTTATTAAACGAGCACAATGATATAATGCTAGGCTCTTGCCGAGCATTATATCATTTTTGCTAACGAGTTTAATAAATTCAATAATGAATGAGAACGAATGTTAGATTCTATTTATCACATAACTCACATATCGACTTTTAATGCATTTTGCCTGTCGCGTTAACACGCAAAACCAACATAAACCGTGGGAATTGGATCATAGTCATTATCGATTTTTTTTGACAGCGCATACTAGGCTCATTTGCATACTTATATAACTAGTGGTATATCGAAACATAGAATGGTGTTATTCCACTCCCACACCGTAAGCTATGTGATACACTCCCACACCGTAAGTTATGTGATAAATGAACATATGAACCATCCGTTCTGACATGTAATTCAAGTGCTCCTTTACTTATATATACACCTTGGGTTGGGTGGTTGGTTAAATGGATTTTATGTCATTTTCGGCAGATATTATACTATACATGACGGTCTAAAAAAAAATATGGTGGAGGCAGACCAAACTCTTTTTCCTGGGTGGAACCAGTATTGTATACCTCACGCATCCCTAACATCGACACTTCTCACAAGTCGAGCTCCCATTGGGAATCAAACCCCCCGCAGCGATGAGAGGTAAGCAGATTTCAAACCATCCTGGCCATGCAAGCGATCTAGGTTCGCCCGCTCCGTCAACAATCACGGGTGATTTGTATAGGCTATGCAGCTTGTTTCGTAACCAATTTTAAAAGTCTACACCTTATAGTAATTTAATTTAATTTTTATTTTTTGTGACAAATGCATATTTAACCTATTATTTCTTCTCTTTCAGCTGACGTACGCCGACATCAGTCTATTTGCCGTCATTGAAACTTTTAGTCTCGGTGAAAACAACGGTCTTGAGAAGTATCCAAAGCTGAAAGCAAATGAAGAAAAGACCAGAAGCAACCCAAATATAGCAAAATGGCTAAAGGACAGACCAGTTACTTCGTTCTAGATATCCGCAGACTACTGAATCCCTGAAACAATAAATTAACAGCAGCGTATTAAACAAACAATACATAGCGACATTGTACATTATTCTTACAATCTCGGTCAATCGGAATCAAACATGATCGAGATGTTGCGAGTGCATCTAGGACATCAATCACGTGACGATGTCATGAACTGCTTTTTGTAATGGAGTCTAGTATATATAAGAAGTCATTTTATCAATTATATTGTGAATTGCATTATTTCGTAAACTTCTGTTTTTAGAAGTGTACACTAGTATATGCATCAAAAAATTACATTCTACCGTTTAAAAAAACGTTATATTTTACAACCTTTAATGCTATTTGAACCCGCATAGCGTTTAAATTGTACGTTTTACATGATATTAAAATAACACTAGATCTACTTTTTTAAATTAAAAATGTCTGTTACTTGTTGTGATAGTTTTATACAGCCAGAAGACGAAACATGTCTATTAGTTACAAACATTTGAAATATATATGGCCAAATACTATCATATATTTACATGTATGGCTATATACTATCATGTATTTACATGTATGGCTATATACTATCATATATTTACATGACTTTAAAACAACAACCTAGAACAGAATTTGACAATTACGTTTGTATGGAATCCCAAACAAATGGCGTCAGGGATAGTATCACGTGACCTGACTGCTTCTAATAGATATTGAGGCCATGCGGAATACCGTGAACAAGATATTTCTTATGACGTCACTGGCTGTTATACATGACCTGAAAAGGTACATAAGTTCAAAACCCTGAGAAATAACAATAATATCTATCACAATACTGTTATTTAAGCTTACCCGAATTTGAGTTATTGGGATCACTCGTCGTCCGTCCGTCCGTCCGTCCGTCCGTCATCAGTTGTCAGTTGCTTTTGCTTTAAACGACTTCACAGAAAATCGCTTGGTCAATTTTGACCAAATTCACATATAACCTTTCATGTGTTGGTTCGCCTTAAAACCCAGTTCAGTTCAGAGGTTGTGTGCAAATAGGTTTAATGTCAAAACGAAACTTCACTATTATTTTGGAATGTTCACTGCATCGTTTGGAGTGCTGTGTGCCACTTTAAAGGACACGTGGCAATATTTTCACCCGAACTTGTTTGTTGGAAATACTTATGAATTGCAGTGGGACCTTTCTAACATTCCGTCAAAATTGTATTATATATAGAGGATATTTGTTGTTTTGGAGTGAATAACATATTTTATTTCATCGAGAAGTGAGAAAACTTGATATTTTCACGAATGCGAAGCATGGTGAAAATATCAAAGTTTTCTCACTTTGAGATGAAATAAAATATGTTATTAACGACAAAACAACAAATTTTGTTTTTATTTTATGATTTTACAATTTTTTGTTTAGGGAAACTATGGTAGAACAACAAAAGTAGTCCCGACTGCTACTGTGAAATAAAACTCTATATTCCACAGTGTGGAATAACACTTTTATTTCACTGATAAAATAGAGTATTTCATTGCATATCATAAAATAAATATCTATAATTGTAAATAAAAAGAAAACCTCCCCATTTATACAGTCTTTGATAACAACATGCATTTATTCTCTTGATTACATTTTCTTTTACTTTGTTCACAAAATAATTTCGTGTATATTATATTTTATTTATTTGATTAATGCTACTAGGGGATTGGGCCCCCCCGCCCCCCCCCCCACCCCTACCCTCACAAACCCATTACGGGTGAATAAATGGATCACCATTAATCTGATAATTAAGACTTTAGAAAGAATTCAAACGGTGACCCTGGGGTTAAATTTGGCGCCAGCCCGGTATCAAAATTTAGAAAAATCTGTAAACCAAATTCAAGAGGCATAACTCTGGTAAAAGTTAGTCGCAGACTAATGTATATTTAATTCCCATAGATTAAATAACCCTCACTTTTTTCACACCAGGGCAAGGTCATGTTTTACTCAGAGAATTCATATGAACAAAAAAAATATGAAAGGAGAAATTTGGAAATCGCCGAACACATTAAATATAATGATATATCGGTTTGATTAAGGCTGTTCATAAACGGTAGTGAAAAATGCTTGCTACCGTTCCTGCCCTCTAGCCCCGGGTTGAGCAGAACTTACTATTTAAAATGGCAGTTGAGCCATCCAGAAGATGGAATTAAATTGAATGTTGTTTAACGACTCATCAACATAGTATAGGTTATTTAGAGCCGCCCCAGAGAGAGGGAAAGGATACATAGGAATCTGGGAACCGTGTCCTACTCTTATTATCGAATATATTCCTATGGTTCTTTAACGTGCTCGGAGGATAGACCGATACACAGGACCGCCCGGTTTACGTCCCCATCCGACGGACGAGGCTAATATAAGGGAAAGTGTCTTGCCCAAGAACACACCCACGAAACTCAATGGCACCACGGAGGATTGAACCCGGGGCCTCCGGTTACAAATCCGCCGCGCTAAGATGGTATGCATAACATTTACAAGGTTCATAGTCACTGACGCTTCCCAGCGTAGCCAATCGCCCTGCTTCTTCTGCCCACCGCCTTCACTTATCGGTCTTCTTCCACTAGACGGACTTTTCTCTGGATCATGGCTTTTAGTTGAGATTTCAATTCTCCCTTCTGTTACTCTGTCTACGATGTATTTAGAGTGCCTTGGTTGCCAACCATTTACATCCAGTCCACACTACTACTGCGGTCCCTTTTACCTTCTCGTCTGCACTGTCGTTCAGCATCATGACCTCTCTGGCCTTGGTAACCTTGAATCCTTCTGTTATTGACGTCAGTGGCACCTGCTTCATGCGCTATATAACCCGATGCTGTAACCCCTTGTTACTTGTTCTTTTATTTCTGCAACGCTGTCACTGTCGTTCAGGGAATCTTTAAACCACCAATACTCTTAACTAGCGAATCACTATGAGCTGGTATCGCTTCTCCTTTTATTATACCCCTCTTCACAAATTGAAGTGTGGGCTATAGGGCTCACAACACTTAGTATCTCCTTTAAATAATGGTGCCCTACAGATGATGGAGGTAGATTTATAAAAAAAAAATCCGCTTTTCTGCTTTTTTACAGGACTTTCCATTGCGTACATCGAGTTGTCCTTACCAGTTTATAACTCTACAGCATTTTAGGAAGAAATCACAGAAAAGTTCATGTTGATATAAGATTTCTACCTAATTCTGCCTCATTTTACACATCATGTGTCTAATCAGTAATCACCACGATTTTGTATTTTTGCCATATGATTACGCTAAAAGCTGATAGGTGTCACGCAAACATGAAATTTAAATGTTTCAATCTAGTACATTTGTGTTAGTTGTGTTTTAAATTGCAGATATTGGATCACTGAAGAATTTAAGCATAAATACATTTAAATAAATTTTGATTATCTCTATACCACGAACAAAAACATTACAATGGAACCCTATGGAAAATTAATTGTGGTGTGAGACGTATATAGGAATCGCTCCCATAACGTCACGTAACACATTCGTGAATCACTCCCATAACGTCACGTAACACATTCATCGTGTCCCGTCTCGTCCCGTTAAAGCTACAGAGTCCCTATATCAATCGATTTCTTCTTTGTAGGCGTGTCTTTATTTGTAACTTCATGTTCACCAGCTCATGTCGAAATCGCGTATTTAAGCGAGCAAATATAGCGAAGGAAATCATTTACTGTATATACATCGACCAGTGCACATCGTACCTATACTCAGGTAACAGTAATTTTTACCCAAAAAAAAGTTAGCTTCTTTCGGGGCTCGAACACACGACCTGATTTCAAGTCCTGTGCTCTATCCACTGAACTACAACGCTACTTGAGAAAATTGTATACTAACTACCATATATTATGAGGCAAAATAACTTAACATATTTGAACGCAACTAATGATGGATCAATAAATATGCAGTCCATATTGTCGCACGTGTAAATTAACATTGCCCGGTGTAATACTGTATCTTATCAATATGAAACTAATACTTCGCCTCAAATCAACCATATCTCGACTTGTTATTTAGCACTTGATGAGTTTGTGTGCGCGCTCTTGTTATTACGTAATGCTATTTAGTGTTAAAAATGCTACAAAATACCAACAAATAGCAGTGGTCTAGAGGTTCATCGTACGTCTTTCAAATCTTACAAGTGCAAGGCTGTGGTTCAAATCCCGTTCTGGGCAACTATTTTTTTATCACATATATTCTGGAGCCGTATATTTATCGATGTTACCTGTACGGAGGCTAAATAAAAATGTGAAATTTTACGTATCGATTTCTCCTTATATACCGGTTTTTGGGGTGTTCGTCGATTTGAAACTACTTCACACGTGACTCATTCATATTCATGAGTTATTACCAGTTAAAATAGGGACTGTACAGCTTTAATTAAGTAACACATTTTTAGTACTTGCATTCCTCAAACAGTTTCCAATGGATTGTTCCCAAACTTCGTCTACACATAACAAATAATGACCTTATGTCCCTCTATATTACATATTGGTTGATTGCCTTATGTATTAAAGAATTATGTCCCTTTGTCTGACTTAGAAGTTTCACTCTAATATTATATAATGTTGCAACCCGAATGAAAAGTCTATCATTCCTACCCAAGACATTTCAAGAACATTTAGTTGCACTGTTTATTTTAATGAGTAATGATACCAGATAATCCAACTGACGGGGTATTTATAGCTCTAGTTTTGAGTCTATATCGGTCTTGGACTTCCACATTCAAAATAAAACTCCAAGATTTTTCTTGCATGAACTTCAGCCTGGCCCAGTCAATAAGATCTCTAAGGTTATCTTGCAATCATCTTCCTTCTGAAACTGATTTGGATGTATACAAATACACAAACAATTTTCAAGTGCAGAGGTCGATGGCAGTAACAAACATTACATAATATCAAATTTTGTACAATATACTAACATTCTAAATCAGTTTTAATAATGATATGTCTAACAGTATAAGTTTTACTATAAGCAATTGTTTAAAAGAGAAACATTCTTCAAACCCACGTGTCACAGACAGTGGTATTGTTGTTAGAGTACCTCTTGGGAGAGTACTAGTATTTATTGATTGTAATATATGTCATTTCGAATTTTAAAACCATCAAATACATAAGTAGCCAAATTATTTACAGTAGTATGCTTTTCTGATATCAACAGTTCTATAAATTTGGGAATATTTGGTCTTTGCCAATAGTAGCGATTGATAAGTTTTGTTCTCAGTTTTTTAAAAACATTCCAATATAAAATGGTATTCGTCTTCTAGAACGTCACATATAAAATCATTTGCGCTCATTAATAGGAATACAATGCCATCCATAAATGCCCCTTTTGGAGGTTGCCGGACACAAGATGACAAAAGTGGTCCTCTCGACTCATCTGTTCTGATGCTTTATAAGCAGAAGCATAAGTGCCGAAAAGAGTACCGCTGATGAAGAATGCACATTCAGGATGCCGATTTCTAATCGCTGTCGTACTGTTAAGTCGGACATGGTGAAGCACAATTTAAGGTAGCCTCGGTCACCCGGCCCGCTTCTGATTTCTTCGTTACGCTATGCTACACGGATCCAGAACCAGTGGGCCTGGGGAAACTACGACGTTTAAAATCGCCAGGGGCTTAGCCAGGCATACTCCTGTACGCCCGGGCGTACTCTAGAAAATCGAATATGAAAAAATAAAAGTGCTTATTTTTTAAAATCAGCAATACAAATTGAAGTGGGGTAGGGGGTGAGGCACTATTTTTAAAAACGCACTTAATCAATGGAGGCGAGAGCTTCCAAAATCTCGCTCAAATGAAGCCACAAACCTCCGAAATTGCACTCAAATTTCAAACTGTTCCCGGTGGAGGCCCCCGGACCCCCACCGGTAGTAGGGGGACATCCCTCCCGCACCCTCCCCCAGGGCGTATTCTCCAAAAGGCTCTGGATACGCCCCTGATCGCCCTCTCGTTTTGCGCGATTTCGGCGAGATTTTAAGAGATTCAACGAGACTTTCAAAACACTTTAGTCTTATTTCTAAATTAATTTCATAATAATTTCTCCCAGAGGCAGATTTACGATATGATTTTTTTGTGGAATGCTGACATAGGCGTTAGCGAGGTCTAACCAAAGTACAGTTAGATATCCTTTGTTTTCTGCGTTATCTTGGTCATGACGCTCGTGAGTTCAAGACATCCTGGGACTTCTGGTACTTCACCTTTCTGAACCGAAGTGTCATTATACTTATTCTTCAGCATATACTTTGTCAACCGTCTATTCATATCTAACCTTCTGCAGAAGTGGTATTGTTCTTAATTGCTCGACTGCGCTTGCAGCAACGCCTCGCATATCTAGCTCATTTGTCTTGCTCAAAATCACTGTTGTATCTTGCATCTCAACGTTTAGCTCTTCCATTTCCCCCTCTGGTACATGGAGGTGTTGTACACTGGTGGTGTTTCCTGATCATTATCCTCATCCGTCTCACCAAGTTTGTATGCTCGTTGTACTAGATCCAAGGTAGGAGGTCAACCCATCTTTGTGCGGTGTACTAGATCCAAGGTAGGAGGTCAACCCATATTTGTGCGGTGTACTAGATCCAAGGTAGGAGGTCAACCCATCTTTGTGCGGTGAATCTTTTAAAGACCATTTTCATTCTTACACGATTTGTCACAGCTGCATACTCTAGATGTGTTCGTAATCTGTCTCGTAGTCGGTTGATCAGGCGTGTTCATTTCCATTGTTTGTCTTTTGGTCGCTCATCCTCCCTCGCCTTGCACGACCTTTGGGGTATATTGTAAGATATCTTTACGATGCGTCTAATTTAGAAAAAACTTCACTTTTCAAGCGCCGTTGCACACGTCTGTCAAACTGTATAAGAACGCAAATGAAAATATGTTTTCATCGAACGACAAGCCTGTTTTTCCTACAAACACTTCATGGCATGTGTACTTTATTCACGTGTTTACAGTAAAAGTTCATGCAAACATTCACGTCGCGTTTGCAGAGGCGGAAAATATGTTATCCTTACTTATGTGAATGCCTTCTTTTCATCGAACCCGGTGTTAATGAAGATTATGAATTGCTTAACGAAATCCATTTTCCAACATTGTGCATTGTTAAGTTTGAAATATACAAAAAAATAACAAAATTAAATGTGTACTTTTAACGGTTATTTACCATAACTGTATTATTTACAAGTTTATTTTCGTTGATTTCATTCGAAAAATAAGTAACAATGTTACAATGCATGCATTATGCCTATGTATAAAACCGGATTTTTACTTGTACTGCCATTCAGATTTCAATACCCCTGGATATATCAATACCACCGCCCCATGCCATTATAACGTTTTGTTTGCAATGTTTACATATCGGTTCTCACTCAAAACTAAGCAAAGCTGAACAAAAGCTGAAAGAGAGAAGGGTGGCAAATGAAAATTTAAATTTAGTCATTGGACTTTATTAGTGCTATTTCAAATCCTACAGGCCCGGTAGCGTGTTTCTAAAATAAACGTAACTGAAATGTGAGAAACAATTAATACATATTATAATTGCTTATACTTCCGAAAATATCATTCATGCTTTAGATAGTGCGTGCTTTAATCGTGATCTATAGTTATGTGGAGTGTGCGTGACGTTTTCGTGAACAGAAATTGCAAGGTCCTAAATATTATTGCGTGCATTATTTCAACAACATTATATACTGAAAGGAAAAAGAAACGCAGGGTGCGTATTTCCGCTATTTATTACATATACTGCACACTTAATTCCATATATATTCCAAGGAAATCCCAAGAAAAAGAAAAGAAAAGTGCAGTTAGAGAAATGACACAACTGTGATGTTGTAGAAGTTTTAATCACAGTACACGTTGTAACAAGAAATTCATAAATGCTGAAGTTCCTCTTTGAAAAATTGAGCCAGTTCAGTACTGTATTTAATGTTAAGTGATTGCAACATTTAAAGCCTAAGTTTGCTCACCTGCTTGAGCCAAATGCGCATTCTGATGATAATGAAACTTTAAAGGGGTAACCATTGGTGTGTTCAGTGCTGTTTAAACCTTCTTTCTAAAAGGACAGGACTTATGTCGCCCTGTACCATTCGATTAGCAGTAGCATATTAAACATACAATATATAGCGGAAATACGCACCCTGCATTTCTTTTTCCTTGTAGTATATTAAGCGATTTGTTCAAACGAAGATGCATATCCTCAGTCATCTTCATAACAGGCGAAAAGGCTATAAGCCCTAAACTCATACACACACGTACGCGTACTGACATTGACACTACAATCGCACACAGACACACGCACACCATGTACATGAATAAAATGAAGAAATATTGACACATGTGTCCCTTGGAATGGGACAAGGCCACTTGGGAGCCACAAACTGATTAAATACAAAGGTGTCAGAAGTTTGCGAGTTGTGTTTAATTTTACGGTTTTCCGTCCGTCCACCACATTACCAAGGTCGCTCTTCCTCAGTCAGACGCTCAGACGTTGTATAACGTTTATACAAAGATCGCACTTCCTCCTCCAGGCGTTGTATATGTACAAACGTCTCTCTTCCTCTTCCAGACGTTGTATATATACAAGGGTCGCTCTTCCTCTTCCAGACGTTGTACACATACAAAGGTCGCTGTTCCTCTTCCAGGCGTTGTATATATACAAAGGTCGCTCTTCCTCTTCCCTTCCTCTTCCAGGCGTTGTATATATACAAAGGTCGCTCTTCCTCTTCCCTTCCTGTTCCAGGCGTTGTATATACACAAAAGGTCGCTCTTTCTCTTCCCTACCTCTTCCAGGCGTTGTATGTATATACAAGGGTCGCACTTCCTCTTCCAGACGTTGTATATATACAAGGGTCGCTCTTCCTCTTCCAGGCGTTATATATATATAAAGGTCGCTCTTCCTCTTCCAGACGTTGTATATATACAACGGTCGCTCTTCCTCTTCCCTTCCCTTCCTCTTCCAGGCGTTGTATATATACAAAGGTCGCTCTTCCTCTTCCAGACGTTGTATATATACAAGGGTCGCTCTTCCTCTTCCAGGCGTTGTATATATATAAAGGTCGCTCTTCCTCTTCCAGACGTTGTATATATACAAAGGTCGCTCTTCCTCTTCCAGACGTTGTATATATACAAGGGTCGCTCTTCCTCTTCCAGGCGTTGTATATATACAAGGGTCGCTCTTCCGGACGTTTTTTTAAACAAAGGTCGCTGTTCCTCTTCCAGGCGTTGTATATATTCAAGGGTCGCTCTTCCTCTTCCAGGCGTTGTATATATACAAGGGTCGCTCTTCCGGACGTTTTTTTAAACAAAGGTCGCTGTTCCTTTGCCAGACGTTGTTTTTTTTAAAGGTAGCTCTTCCTCTGCCAGACGTTTTTTCCCTCTGATACACGTTTTTAAAAAGGCATACCTATAGTAAATAAACTGTATTTCATACACACAATCCCACAAATTTATTTTCGATTCGAATTAAGTATTTTTACTTGTGCTACAAACTCGTGCACATACACGTGTTCTTACTTCGCAATGTAAATATATCCGATATTCGACCCCAAGCAAAGCATATCCGTTGCAGGGATAGTAAAAAACGTTCTCGCCTCTCACCGCTGCGGGTTCGAATCCCAATGAAAGCTCGACTTTTCAATCAGCAAGTTCCAATTCTTACGGATGACGAGAGGTATACAGTACTGGTTCTACCCAGGACATATTTGGTGGTCATATATGGCATAACCCGATAAAACTGACGTAAAACACCATTCAAACAAGCATTCCCAACCAGCATATACAGTTATCCTGTATATGTTTACACCTCGGTAGCGTAAAACCATCAGTAAAAGCAATTTGAACACAAAGTTTAGAGCGGAAACAGAACGTTGATCAAGTGTTAAGATAAATAAAACCAATGGTAGAAAAGAAACCTAATAATACATAACCCGTTTAGGACCTCCAGCATCGTGTGATCGTTCTGTTGACTGGCTCATTGTGCAGTCTATTTGACACCTTAAATATAACAATATTTAACTTTCACTCATTAAAACGTACCTATCAAACACGTTGTATACTTAAGTTATAATAGCGGGCCCTCATACAATATGGTATACAACGGGAGTTCGTGGCAATGATTGTGTTATTTATGAACATTTGACAGATAAGCGACCGATGGGGCAATTTAAACTGCTAATATTTTCGTAAACAATTACATAATTTTGTCGTTCAGAAATCCGACGAATGATTTGATTTTCTGATATTCGTAAGATGATTTAAGTGGTTTTAGTGATTTTAGTTAATACACCATGTGTAAAGTGACAGTAATGGAGATTCGGGTTAAACATGTTAAAGCGGTAAACATGAAAGACATTTGTTAAAGATATTAAAAAATACAACACGTGTTATTAACAGATGGGTATGTGTAGAATGGAATAATTTTAAATCAGAAATGTATTGTTCATTTAAAAAATTTAAAATCATTAAATAAATAGAACTTGATACAAAAAGAACTAATGAAAAGGGACAAACGGCAATTTGAGGTAATTATAAACCCTTAAAATAAGGTTTATTTATAAAATGCCAGATTTACTGTATAGAGATGCAAACACATTATTTTAAATATTAGAGAGAAAAACTATTCGCATTTAAGAGTTATTTGTAACTAAACTCCATGCATGCCAGATTTACTGTACAGAGATGCAAGCAGACATTGTTTTAAATATTAGAGAGAAAACATATTCGCATTTGAACGCGATTAAGTCTTTCAAGAGTTATTTATAACTAAACTCCATGCAAATATAGTCGTGTGTTAGCTCTGTTTATAGAGGATCTTACATGAGTACTCATTCATTATTGAATTTATTAAACGAGTTGGCAAAATGATCTAATGCGAGGCTTATGCCGAGCATTATATCATTTTTGCTAAAGAGTTTAATAAATTCAATAATGAATAAGAACGAATGTTAGATTCTATTTATCACTTAACTTATAACGTCATATTACGTCAGAAAACGTACATTAGTCGAATATCGAAAATATTGAATGGTGTTTTTACACTCCCACACCACATGTTATGTGATAAAAACATGTTTTGGTACTCCAATGTATATACTTTCTACCATGACGTCTTTTCAATGGGATATTTTAAGTAAGTTCCAGGTACCTATTCGCTGTTAGCTCTGTTTTAACATTGAAATAGAGCTTTTAAGATGAAATAGTTCACTTTTACTAAAATGGAATGTCTACGTTAAAGTATTTTTAAACAGTATTTTAAGTAAATATCCAGGTAGATCTATTTCGTCTTTTTTTAAAAAATATTTTTATATATTGAAAAAGAATAACGAGTAATATCAAGAAGTCCGAGTAGGTCGCATTACTAAAATAAAAATCTCTACAATGTAGTGTTTAAAGCTAAAGTGGTATACAATATCAAATTCAGTTTCTGCGATGAAATCCTTCCTGGGGTGTATTTAATAACTAATTGGCCTTTATCGTGTTTATGCTACCCGCATTAAGACTTATTCTGCTAGAATATTTGCTTTATGAATTGATCAGCATATATATATACATACAAGAAAGTCAAACAAGATTTAGAAGAACGTGAAAGTAATCTGCATGCCCAAGTACCGAGCCTTTACATCGCGGTATGTTTGAAGAGTAAATTTTGAAAAAATAGGGAATATTAGGACTATATATATTCGCGAGACTATTTGTTTAAACTCAATCCAAGATCTATAACAAATTAAATGCTGAGTGGCAAATGTTTATCTAACACCTTCTCCATGTATTATTAAGTAAAAGTATTGATTTATCATAAAAATAATCATTGACTGTCTGTAGTTATCACGTGATCTAGAAACCGGATAATATTAGAATCAAAACGAATTTTCTAATACTTTTTTTGTAATGCATAATTACCATATAACTCGATACACAATAATTAAGAAATGTACACGATTGTCATCGGGATACATTTAGGAGATTTTCTTTGTCGGTGAATGTTTCATGATTATAGGAATTTTAAACTTAACATATTATTTGTAATATTGGAAGCTATACATGTGTATCCAAATCCTTAACAACACAATATTAAAAGTTGTGTTTTTAATTTAGCAAAAGAACATATGCGGCAACTAGTGTAATATTAAAAACCATAAAATACGCGGATAAAACGGTGATTCAATATGATGCAAAGCAAAGTAATAGGAGTTATATCCAAGCCACCAAGCAGCAGGACCGTTGGAGAGATCCGAGTTGTGGTGCCATGGTTACGGAAGAAGAGTGACTTACTGAGTGGATGCAAGGACGGTAAGATTATTGGTCTGATAAATGAATTAACTTTCAGTCATTAAAAAAAATCATTAAATCAAATAAATACTGCTCTTCTTTGCACATCCCAACGTCAATTACTACTGCTGCTGATTCTACTGCTGCTGATTCTACTACAGCTACTACTACGACTACTACAGCTACAACTCTACTGCTGCTGATGCTGCTGCTGCTGTTGTTGTTGCTGATGATTATGATAATGCTGCTAATACTACTACTACTACTACTACTACTACTAATACTAATACTAATAATAATAATATTATTAGTACTACTACGAAAACTACTTATAATAATAATAATAATAATAATAAACTACTACTACTACCATCACATTATTATTATTATTATTATTATTATTATAAGTATTATATTGTTATAAGTAATTTTTGTAGTAATACTACTAATACTATTACTAATACTATTATTAGTACTACTACAAAAAATACTTATAACAATATAATACTTATAATAATAATAATAATAATAATAATAATAATTATAATAATAATAATAATTATAATAATAATAATAATAATAATTATATTAATAATAATGTTACTACTAGTACTAGTACTACTAATGCTGCTATTACTACTACTGATGGTGCATATACTGCTACCATTACAGCTTCTTTTTGTTGCGTCTCTTACCAATAACGGTAACTACTGACACTGATATCGTTGCTACCGATCATTATGTTATAGTGCTTATGATACACCTTTTCATGTGTTTCAAAATATACAATCTAGAAGTTGTACTAACGTTACCATGTGCGATTAAAATCTGTTAACGACGGTGTTATAAATGTAGACCGAATTTGTAAAATGTGTAAACAAACTAATTCAGATCATTTAGACGTCCTCGATTAATCGTGTCAAATAGTCCACTTATTCCGATTTCTAACAAATGGACGTCAAACATTAAATCAAGTGTGACACCTTTCCGTCGAGAAAGCATTATGTCGTATATATAACAATGCATTAAACGCAGCACAGCGCAAGTTCGATGAAATGAGACATAAACCAAAATGTTTTATTGATATTTTATTCCAACCGAAAGACATCTCAAGTATTCTGAAATGTGTTAGATTTTTATTGTATGTTCCCACAAAAAATATGGGGCTCGATCAACGGCACAATTCAATTTAGCGTGTAGCGTCAAACCTAAGGTTTACGAAGGTCCACTTTGAGCTTGTTCTTTTGAGATCCTCTCTCTCTCTCTCTCTCTCTCTCTCTCTCTTTCCTCCCTCCCCCACCCCCTCTCTCTCTCTCTCTCCCTCTTTCTCTCTCTCCCTCTTTCTCTCTCTCTCTCTCTCTCTCTCTCTCTCTCAGTATAGAACTGCGATTTCCCTCTAAAGTCAATATCTCACCATCAATAGGCAAATTTAACACCATGCAGATGTACTCAACCTACTGACGATTTACATAATTTGAGAATCCAATCTCTATAGACATAATATAAACGGCCTTTACCAGCCAAGTCAAACCCCAAATCGGAGCTTTTAATTAAGAGCTACCAACTAATTTTCATTTAACATATTCACGCGTATTTTAAGACCCCGTGAATAAACATATACATTAATCGGCACATATTCAGTATTATGACCTGAACACCTGCATAGAGCTTTGATAAACGGTGTTCTAGTGTAATTTTGCCGTTATTTAGTAAGTTATTTCTTTAAGTTAAACAATAAGTGTTCTAAAACCAACATATGTGTGTCTATGAAATGCATGCTCTTACATAACAAGGACCTCCAAAAGAATTAGGACATCAATTTAAGACCTTCAATTGCCAGCTATATTTTCTCCTCCTTGCTGTTTATTTATGTTTCATGGTACATTGCTTATACATTTTATGTATAATTGATGAATACTTACATTTCAGCACATGATGTTTATTGATTTTTGTGAAAATGTTTATAAGCGCGAGTTATGGGCAATTAAAAGTTTCTCTTATTGCTTTTGCGTATATGGTAACAAATTGGTTTGCACTTTACGACCGTGGGATGCGATCCCTGTAACTTTTCTCACTGATTCACCTATTAGCCCGTTTTGAAAATGTGCAGTTACAATTGGTTTTATAAAATCAAATGACTGGTTTCTTATTAAACAGTTCAACTGAGTCAACTTGGGCTTTGATTTCCGTAGTTGGTAACAAATCACAATTTCGCTCTTATCCTCATCGTGTACGGGCGAAGGAGTGAAGATGCGAAGTTGCAAAGTGGTGAAGAAGTGATGCAAAGAAAACGAAGTAGAAGCGATGCAAAGAAAACGAAGTAGAAGGAAGCGATGCAAAGAAAACGAAGTAGAAGCGATGCAAAGAAAACGAAGTAGAAGCGATGCAAAGAAAACGAAGTAGAAGCGATGCAAAGAAAACGAAGTAGAAGCGATGCAAAGAAAACGAAGTAGAAGCGATGCAAAGCAGAAGCGATGCAAAGAAAACGAAGTAGAAGCGATGCAAAGAAAACAAAGTAGAAGCGAGCAAAGAAAACAAAGTAGAAGCGATGCAAAGAAAACAAAGAAGAAGCGATGCAAAGAAAACAAAGTAGAAGCGAGCAAAGAAAACAAAGTAGAAGCGATGCAAAGAAAACGAAGTAGAAGCGATGCAAAGAAAACGAAGTAGAAGCGATGCAAAGAAAACGAAGTAGAAGCGATGCAAAGAAAACGAAGTGGCGAGAAAGCCATGAGAGTAGACGCGGAGAAGCTATGCGAAGATGTGAAGGGGCAAAGGTGAAAAGTGAAGGCACGAAGAAACGATAAGAATGAGCAGGAACGTGTATGAAACGTTCCTGGAATGAGCAATATCTTCTTTGCTACTTTGCTCATTCGTTTCTTCGCCCTTTCGGTTATCTTTTCTGTTCGCTCGTACACGAATAGGCTAAGAAACGAAGCTAGTGATTTGACCCCAATATTGCGGATCAATCTAAACACCTGACGAAATTCCTCGATGTGAATTGGTGGAAAACTTCCCAGAGATGACAATGTCTATATAAGATAAAATGAGTATATCATATTTATGGTTGTTCTACCTTAGAGATTTAATAATGTGTTTAGAGGTTGTATTGTATATTTTGGCTTTTATTAAATGTACAGCTTTGATTATGTCCACTTTAGCCTGGATTCCTTCAATAGTTTATAATATCGTATTTCATCGCTATTCAAGTGTGTTTATATATAATTAATCTCACTATAATTGGTTATAATAATGTTCTTAATAATTGTATTCTTAGTGAATTGAGTAATTATGTTTAACGTTCTTTTTATCGTTGGTATTTATTGAAAACAAATCAAGATATAAGTTGCAATTTCTTAACTCAGATTAGGTAAATAGCATATACTAGTAGTATTAAAAATCCGTAACAACGAGTGTGTATTATGATTCTGGCATTCCCTTTACTATATTCATATATTACAAGCAAAGTTTTAAGCAAGCGTAAAATAGATGCCGAGAGAAAATAGCATAATATCTGGGTAGGAACTGACAACAAAGTTTAACAGATCAATTCACGTGTGTTAAAACAATATTGAAATAAAAAAAATGTTGTCATGAAGACGTTAGCATGCCACGACCGTTTTTTCTCACCGGATACTTTCTTCCAAATTGTTACCACCATCAGTTCTTCCTAACATTTTGAAAAAAGATGGTCTTCTGGTCTGGTCAAATCCTTGACATGCGTTACATATTGATCACATATATTCACATTCGTAGCACGACATGCTACACGTTTATATCAGCACAGAAATACAATTGTTCACATGTAAGGGATGCGTGTGAGTTAGCGTGCATTACAACACAGATATAAACTGTTCAATGCTATAATTATAAGATTGCGTTATCAAAGTGAAAAACTCAACGAAACTGTTCATTGCTACCTTACCATGTGCAATTATGGAAACCATATAACGGCAGCGAATAACACCATATCTTCTCTATTCTATCGTAATGCATGCCTGTGCTAGTAGTCGGGTAACAGGTCTACATGCAACTTGGCATATGATTGGCTTGTTTAGGGTCAAGTATTTTAATAATTGGAACTACTGTGCGAAGATGAACTTGAAGAATATTTGAACGGTTATTGGATTAGTATAAAGCAAATTTGCAAAGTAAACCTTTTCAAGATATGTGATTCAGTTAAATATAAGTAAGCATATACGTTTCGATGTCGATCAACAAACTATAGAGGTGCGAACTGTTCATCAAAGTATACTGTTGGAAGAGGCCATATCTATGTTCAACTTAATTCTCGAATACCCACTAACGCTGTTTTTCCCTTTTCTTAAAGCTTGGGGATAATACGTTTCTCCAATATTGATAATCATTGGCATACTGTTTAAACGGTAGATATATAGCGAAATAAGCAAACAATTGGGTTAGAGTTAGTGTTTAGTTTATCCTCACCACCAAACCCTTTTTTATTTGTTGTACCATTAACAGTAGTAATTGTTATCAACACAGTATGCATTCTCAAAACTACGTTGTAAGCGGCGTGGAGCTACATGTAGCGTTTTGTTCATAATATAGACTAGAGGCTTGGGGTCTGGCTGATTATTTTTTCATATACGTACTGGTGGAAACGTTTACAGCCGAAAGGTACAGCAAAAAGCTCCTTTTCAATTTGTGAGTAGTTGACTTCACAGGGAACTAGGGTCAAGATCTGAACTACCCGTTACCTGGTGAACATGTTTTCATTAATTCATATGGTTTGAATTATTATCCATAGTCTTTTTCCTGCACAATGCTGCAAAATGCTTCAATTTTTGGCATTTATTGCAAATTTGACCCTGAGCTGGGCATTGGTCTTTAGTAGCATGTGTGAATATCACAACAGTCACAGACTTTCGTTGGTTTCTCCTGCGTACAATTATACTGGCTATAATGGGAGCGTCCTGGACCGGGTCTTCCTGCAGGTCGTGCGTGCCGTTTTTTAACAGCATGACTGTCCAGTGGATCTTATCCATGGCTCATCTCTTTCATCTGAGCTTGGCTTATTTCATATGTCTGGGCTATGTCGATGCATTTGTCTAGCGTTAGACCAGTCCATTTATTAATCAGCTTTCACTGATTTTTGGTGATCTGATACCAAGCACAAAGTGGTCACTTGGGTGTCTGCAGGGTAGCCATATTCTTTCACTAACAACTTGAGATCCGAGACGAATTGTTCCAGTTTTCATTGGATTGTGTTTTGGATTTGAACCAATGTCGTGCGTAAATGTCCTTGGACTTGGGTTTGCAGTACAACTCGAAGATGTCGTAGTAAGACTTCAAGAGTTTATGTTATCTGCTGTAAGATTGCAAAGGGCGAATACTTGTCGCCCTTTGTCCATTCTCTTGTCTCCCTTTGTCCCCTACCCAAAGCATCAGGTAGTTGCACTTCTCATCCTCTGATTTTGCTTTCAGAGGGCCACCAAACATGAATTATGTGTGTGCCTTAAATTGTTTGAAGGCCTTTGGTAAGTCCCGAGATGACCAGTCCATTCGTGGTGTTGATGAATGCGGTAATTCCATTATTCCAACATCAATATCCGAGAAATAAGTTAATGTCCTTTACTGATTTTGTCCAGAAAACAATAACAAGTATCCGTTGTATGATATTTCACAAGGATGTCAATGTTTGATTCAGATTGATGACACCATGTTGGGGAGAAGTAAAGAATTACACATGGGTTTCAGTCATTGTTTATTGTAGAAGTCAAGAGGAAGTGAATCGCAGAAGCATTCTGATTGATCAATATCAAGTTCATCAAGGGAGATAACTTTTAAGTACATAAGGTGGTCTTACAGATAGTGCTTCTTCGATATCTCTGCCAGGTAACAGTTAACGCAGTAATTATCAGGGGTGTAGTTAAACAACATAACCGTGCTATGTTTTTTGTTTTCTCCGATTCATGCGATTTTGTAATGATTGCTATTTACAATGTGCGTAAACTGAAATAACATACCCATGTTTTGTCTTCAGATGTGCTTCATGACGTTATCAGAAACTGCAACTACCGTCGCGCATATAAAGATGACGTCATTGTCACCCAGGGGGATATCGGAGATTGGTGCGTATATGTTACATATTGTATATTGGATGTTTATAGGGCATTGTTACGTATTGTATTGAATGTTTATAGCGTATATGTTACATATTGTATACTGAATGTTTATTATATAAGGCGATAATCAAGAAAACATAAGAAAAGACCAAGCATTTTTAAATGATAAGCTCACATAAACAGAACTAGTGAACTAAAAAAACAACATCAACGCAAAAATTGAAGTGTATTTGTTACACAATAATATGACTTTAAGATATGAGTGCTTAATGTGAAACAAAGTATATAAATGCTTTAACGAATGTCACCCTCTCCGCGTATACTATGTTCTAACATATATTAAAGAATTTAGAATATAAATATCTTGCTTGGATGGTGAAGGTCACATCCACATTTGCCTTTTGACACGTTGTGAAAACAACTAAGAGCGAAGTTTGAAAGGTGTAATGCATAAAGTTTTTGTTTGTTTTGTTTGTTTATTTGTTTGAATGGTGTTTCACATGTAAGGTTATATATGACGGTCGAATTTTTGTGGTGGAGGCAGACCAGCTCCTTTTCCTGGGTAAAACCAGTACTGTACACCTCACGCCATCCGTAATAAAGTTTTTTAGAAAGTGACCTAAACGCAAATGTTGAAGGTAAAAAGTATTAAGTTATCTGTCCCTTGCTTGGAGGGTCAAGGTCACATCCACATTTGCTTTATCACGTTGCAATGTACCACTCAAGATACAACTATAAGCAAAGTTTGAAAGGTCTTAGTGTATACAGTTTATGAAAAAGTGACCTAAACAAAAAAGTTGAAGGTAGAAGTTATAAAGTTATCTGCCCTTTGCTTAGAGGGCCAAGGTCACATCCACATTTGCTTTGTCACGTTGCAATGTACCACCCACGATACAATTATAAACACAGTTTGAAAGGTCTAGTGCATACAGTTTGCGAGAAATTGACCTAAACGCAAATGTTGAAGGTAAAAATTATTAAGTTATCTGCACCTTGCTTGGAGGGTCAAGGTCACTTCCACATTTGCTGTGTCACGTTGCCATATACCACTCAAGATACAACTATAAGCAACGTTTGAAAGGTCTAATGCATACAGTTTGTGAAAAAGTGACCTAAACGCAAAAGTTGAAGGTAACAATTATTAAGTTATCTGCCCTTTGCTTGGTTGGTTAAGGTCACTTTCACATTTGCTTTGCCACGTTGCGATGTACCACCCAAGATACAACTACAAGCAAAGTTTGAAAGGTCTAGTGCTTATGATTTGTGAGAACATGACCTAAACGCAAAATTTGATAGATGTGATCCCAGGATCCACATACGCGGATCCAGGATTTTACCTCGAGGCGTGGGGAGAGAGTCTAACTTAGACCAAATGTTTTAACAATACAAACCAAAGATTTGCGATTTTTCACGGGTGTGGGGTGTGGTGGTGGTGGTGTGTGTTGGGGAGGGGGGCTTAATATAATATATATTATATAATTTAGAAAATCTCAGTCCGGCCCCCACTGGCTTCCCTCTGTATCCGCCAGCTCTGAGTTTACACACCACTCTGGGTCCGCTAGTGATATATAGCGCTGGCAAAAATTACTACGAAATGCGGAATGCGGAATTCGGAATTCGGAATGCGGAATGCGGAAGTCAGGAAATAGAAATGAAGTAAATGTGAGCCAAAGGGGCCATCGTACATTTCCCTTGTAATTGTTTTTGTTTTATACGTGTTTCGGTTGACTGTGTTCTTTGAATGTTACATTTCCTGGTCGACTTTCATGCCTTATTTTATAATTCCCAAGGTCAGATCCGTGGCAGTAATTCACGAACATGCGTAGGGAATAAGTGAAAAGCGCTAGTCTTAATGAGTGAATAATTACCAGATAATCTGCCAAAAGATCTAATTACATATTGTGATTATATTTCTATCATTTAATCATGCATTTTCAAGTTATTGGTTAGATACGTTACCAACCAAATATGTTCGAATACAGTGAATTATCAAAATATCATGTGGGACCTTTACTTTTCCTTCTTCCTAACTTTTCTCTCACGTATTAATTGATTTTATTGAGAACACATTTAAAAATATATAATGAATAGCAAAATGGGATTATGCGAATTTATCTTTATTTTTCAAAATAAAGACTTTTACAAAAGGCTGTTTAAAGTCAAAAAATTCCTAATGTTTTTGCCTTTCTCTCAAAATCAAGATATATATATAGCGAATCTTTCCGTTGTACTATTTTATTGTTTAATCTGTTAAAGTAAGGAAAATATAATACCTGGAAGGAGACGTCCATGTGTGGTAGTTTTTGGCATTAATGAAACAAGTATTTAACGGGACACATGGCAATCTGTAGGTATTTACCAAGCATTAAAATTAAAAGTAGCCTCTCGATTTGTTATCTATTTGACTTTAAATCTGATTGCATATATTTAAATACAATTTTGATTTTTCAACTTTTCTTCGTAATTTTACCATAGATTGGTGAAATGTAATCAACAGTTAGTATTATGCAGAAACAATTTGCTTTATACAGTTGTTATAATTAATAATAATGATTGAACAAATGCAATGTACGTCGAAAAACTAACGGGACGCCGCGAGATTTTAAAAAATCAAGATTGCCGTTTGTCCCTTTAAAGTCCAGCAATATTTCGTGAACTGTCTGCACGGTACCATGTGAAAATGAGATGTTCACCTTTTCCTATCTATTATGTGCTATAATGTTATTTTTCATTCCGTGGTCCGAGTATTAACTTTCATACTCCATCCAACCCCTTCTCCAAGAAGCGAAAACGGGGTTAGATTGGGTATGAAATAAAATCCTAACTTCGGCTTAAAAACTTTGCATATTGTAAAATTAAACATTTAATAGGTAATTTAAAAAAGGTTATCACATTTTTCAGTAAAAAAATGTTTTTAAACGTGTTTTATTGTCGAAATATCCGTTACAAAATCCTGCTAATATAAGCTTTCCCATCGCTTAATGGAATTAAGGCGGGACCACGTATAATGAATTGTATGAATGTAGTACCTCACTCGTACGAAGGGGACCTACTCTTGAGCCAATCTAAAGAACGTGGTGTAATTGCACTCACACAGTAATGACCCTTCAGTCGTCAACTCTTTTTACAATTCAAGTGAAGTCGCCTTGTATATAAACCTGTTAATGTTAAGAGGCGTGTTTCTAAATTCTACATTATTACCAATTGCAAAGAACGTATAATTGAATTCATGAACAATGCTGTTTAAAATTTGAAAGGGCGTCTTTTAATATCGAACGTTTGTTCAAAATTTGATATAAGTATGTTCTTCAATCGTTGATAAATAAAAGTTTAAAAGGAAGTATTGATAAGGAAAATTGAATGGGTGGGGAGTGTGTCACTATAGTTGTTGAAGGTATTTACCGTTATATTAAGGGACAAACGTTAATAATCTCGCGGCGTCACGTTTATTTTTCTACATAACTTGCATATTTTCAAATTATTAATAACAGTTAGTATTTACCAATTAGAAGACTAAGAATGTGTGTGTGCATGCGCGTGTTGTTCTACGGAGAATAGTATCCCCTTAAACATGTTTTAAAGATATTAATGTTGTTTTATGCTACTTACATCAACATGTTTTTTTTTGTTTTGTTTTTTGACTTTTTAATAATAAAAAAAGAAGAGGTTTTTCCCCCATATGTTTAAATACATTTTTTTCGGTATAATAAAATAAAACATTGCATCCCTGCGAGGGTAACAATGAATATTGTCAAGCTTCGGAAAAATAATGTCAACCTCGGCTTCGCCTCGATCGACATTATTTTCCTCAGGTTGACAATATCCACTGTCACCCTCACTCGAATGCAACAATTACATAATAATAATATCAGGCCATTTGCTCATAGTATAAGAGAAATAAAAAAAATGTTCCCCATTAATTATGTCTCATTCCAGTGCAGTTATCAAACACGAGCAAATATCTGCATTTATGTGAGGTAAAAGAATGAGATGTAAATAATAATATAACAATTTCAATTCTTAATTCAAGTTAAATATGATAATTTAATAGATTGTTTCATATTTCAGATCTATGTAAATATGTGTTTTAACTTAAATCAATGTTTAAGCTCTTAATGTATACATGTATAAAACAAAAATAATACATACATAGGATCTAACAGAAATACATGTTTAATATTTAACATATTAAACGAATTGGATTATAAGAATCTATCATGGGTATCCGGTGAAGATAGGGTTGAAATTCCCTATCTGAACCGAATACCCATGATAGATTCTTTTTCTTGCATATCAGAGACATGTTGTGCTTTGACGCCGCCAGCTACTAACGTTTTGCATGTTTTCCTGCATACCGGATGTTGGCGCGCGTGAATTTTATCTCGACCCTAGGGTGAGATGGAAATATCTAGCCACGGTAAAATGACGGATATCCTTGTCCGGTATGCAAGAAATAATTATATCACCTGCATCTAATAATTATCAATGATGTGTATTTAGAGGTGTTACTTCCTATGATTAGCCTCATGAACAGTTTCAATAAAATATCGTCTGCTACTTTATTGTCTTGAGGTTGTGTTTGTTGCTTCCAAAGGAGCTTCTGTTCAGCAATAATTAAAGTAGCTATACTACCAACAACAACTAAATTTTACAACATATGTACACCGTTTCTAAACCTACTGACGACAAGATAGTATATAACTTACATATTTTGAAAATCCAAACTCTATAGACACAATATAAACACCTTAAACCAGCCAGACCAAACCCTAAAACTGGAGTTACCAACTCATAATTTATTTTACGCTTATTCAATCACAGGTATTTTAAGAACCGGTGAAAAAATATACTTGTACATTATTATATGACTTGAACTCCTGGATAGGGTTTGGATAAACGATTTTGTAGTGTAATTTAGCCGTTATTTGGCGGGTTAGTGCCGCATTATAGTGTTCCTTTAATGCAGTGTAGTAAACTGTCATTTTTCAGTGTAGTAGAATGATCCCTGGTCGTTCCATTATGTAGTAGAATGATCCCTGGTCGTTCCACTATGTAGTATGATGATCCCTGGTCGTTCCATTATGTAGTAGAATGATCCCTGGTCGTTCCATTATGTAGTAGAATGATCCCTGGTCGTTGCATTATGTAGTAGAATGATCCCTGGTCGTTCCATTATGTAGTAGAATGATCCCTGGTCGTTCCATTATGTAGTAGAATGATCCCTGGTCGTTCCATTATGTAGCATGTAGAATGACTGCAATTTGAACCCCAAAGTGAAACTTACAGTATCATGAAACCAAACATGTTTGCGTTTAAAACTCAACATTAAGCAATTATCTTCTAAAAAACATTTGTTCCGGTGTATGCTACCCCCGGGGCAAATGTCAACATTGTTTTTAATTGCATACTCTTGATACTTTCACTTCAGAAATGGATATCTAAAACTAAAAATTATAATGAGCTGCATTTCAAACTACAAATAACATGTCCAGAATAAAGTTACAGCTAAAACATAACAGGAAACTGTACTAAAAAGGTTTTTAAAGAAATACAAAGATTAGCACTCTTTAATGGAAATTTGAAGTAATTAAACCTATACGATATATTAAAAAAAAATAGTTTAGTAATTAAATAACATTTTAAATTCCATTAAACAGATCTAGGACATGTGTCGCAGTGCTCATGATTAACACAGTTATCAAGTTTATGCAGGACGTTCTTTTTAAAAGAAATTTGCGAAAACATAAAATGGCAAAATGATTAAAGTGCATGCTTTACAGAAATGATAGGTTCTGTCTTATTTAAATGTATATGGGGGTTATTTAAAAACTTCCTAATATCAAGGTTAGTTTCAATTATTGTTTTTGCGAAAGAAAAAAAAAATAGATCTACATAACATTTATTTAATAACGTTTAACATGTTCAGTTTTTGATAATATTCTTAAATTTATATCTGAATTATGCCGTTTTTAACTAAATGAGAGATAACTCTGAATGCAGTTTTAGAGATAACTATGAATGCAGTTTTTAACTAAATGAGAGATAACTTACTTTGGACCAAACATTATAAGTGAGAGAGGAGAACACCCTGTAATGCCAATGGTTTCAAATTCTTCAAATTTTAAAATAACGTTCAATTTGTTTAAGCTAGAGACTGTGGTTGTTACTTCCAAATGATCGCTCTTTTCAGTATTAATCAACGAGTTGGATATAAGTATAGGATGCGAGTGCGAGTCTCCGCCGAGCAGCAGAACTTCATCGTCGATTTCCGTAATCCGCCCGGTATATATTGAACGCGATCGGAACTCTTCGCCAATTTCCGTACTCGGTAATAGTGGCCGAGTGACGGAATCCGACGAGGCAGTTCCGACTGATATTGAACGGTTACGGTTTACGAGTCAATTCCGATTGCGTACCAAGGCTGGGTACAGGGGTGGTCTTCTACCTCCTCCCTCACCCTTTTCTCCCTTCTCCCTCACCCTATCTCCCTTCTCCACCTCCCCCCACCCCCATTACCCTCACATTTTCTTTCTTGTCCCTCCCTCTTCCTTACGTCTCCCTGCCGTTTCATTAGAAAACATGAGTCACCATGGACCCCGTGAATCAATAGTTTTACATTACTTTTAGTCGCTTCGCTTGCTTTAAGTTTCATAAAGTTCAAACCTATATTTACTTAATGTCCAATTAAGGATTTTGATAGAATCACTTAATGTCCAATTAAGGATTTTGATAGAATCTAGACAGATTATATCACTAAAAAAAAAACGACTCTCAAACTATGATAATTCTTCATCTTTTGTTTTTACAAACTTGTATAATTTACAAAACGTCCCGCCCTTTCTCTCCCGACCCCACCCCCTTGTCTCCCGCCCATGTCCCTTATCTCCCGCACACCACCCCTCGTCGCCCGACTGCCGCCCCCTTGTCTCAGGTACCCCCGACCCCATGTACCCCCGCCCCACCCCACTCATCGAGCAGAACGGAAAAGTCATAGCGATGATTTGGCATTTATTTGCGATGATTCGGTATTCATTCGC